>JASAND010027935.1:0-39985 GCA_030248195.1 Trissonchulus latispiculum
GCACAACTCTAGTCCTGTTGCGCTCTGCAGCCAGTTTTAATTCCGCCAACAGGCAAAGTACTGACAGGGTGACACCAACTAAATATACGACGGCCATTTTGACAACGGGTATTTCAGAATCCGTTGATGTTAGCAATTTCCAGCCGTAGTCTATTTTGCATGTGGACCCTCCGTAATATTTATTGTACAAACGTTCCATGTAGGTAAAGGCGTAGGAGTGTTTTGTGCTCAGTGCTTGGTTCATTAGTTCCAACAAGTCTCTTCTATGCTTCGAAACGCCAAAGGACAGCCATAAATAGGCATCTGTGTTGTCTGGAATAATCATAAAATTACAGGACGAATCTTTTGTTACCAGTCGTCTTAATCCTGGTAATGATCCAAACATTACCAAACTTTCGTTATGGGCAATTTTGTCCACAGCTTCTTCATCAGAGTCAACCAGAACCGGTGGAAGCCGATCAAAAGTTGAGTATATGGCGGAGTAGGGTTGCTCCTTGGTTTTACTCAGCTGCTCTTTATAGGCTCGCACTTCCTCCGCAGTTAGTGCAGTTACTATAGTGTATTTGCTGTTTTTGCTAGGATCGGCAAACTCAGCCAAAGACTCGAAAGGTGGCTTGGTGAAGGCAATTACCTTTGTCTTCATGTCTGCTAGTAAGTACGATAACAGGAAAAAAGTTGCAATGGACCAGGCCCCGTGGAGAACAATCGAATTCTGTAAATGAACTGGCTGAGCCAGTGTACAGCGAATAATGCGAAAACTGGAATCAGCCACGGTTTTCACAGTAAATCCAGCCGGAAGGGTTTCCACCACAGACAGTACGATGACGCTTAAAACCAGATACACCCAGATTACAGATTTGGCAATTTCCTCAATGGAGTGAGCTGATATTTTTTCAATCGAGGCAGATTTGTGAACCAAAAATCCGTACTGAGGATAGGTTACGGGTACGGTGAATGCTACGGCTTGCATTCGATTCAGTGTCCAAGAGATTGGAACCGCGGTCAGGGTTGCATTCCCTTCCAGGATCGAACCGAGCACCCCATTCCAGGTGCCATTAACGAATCGTCCTGAACTGGGAGTATCAGGTTGAACTAAGCTAAACTTAAATCCAATGTAGCGCATTGCGGCTCGAAAAAGTTCAATATTTATCCCAGGATAGTAACAGTCAATTGATTCCGCATTAAAGGCACACCTATTAACAAATGGTGGGTGAACGTAAGCTACTGCCTTTATATCAGAATCCATTTTGATAAGATATTACAAGCGGAATCAAAACATGTCGAGTTTCCGGTGAGAGAATTTCTTATTTTCGAAGGAAACAAGGCTGATTATAGGCTACCTTCGGGCTCCCCCGATATCAATAGCTCTTATCACAAGTGAGCTCAATGAAAACAAGCACGTGCAGTGCCAAAACAAACAGTACAACAACGTAGACCATCTAGTTTCAATCTTATCCGTGTCTCACAAGTATTGTTCAACATAAGGTAGAGACAGAGAGTAGGCTCCTTTATTGGGCACATTTGCTTAAGCAAACGCAAGAAGATGTTGACACTTTCGTTCCAAACGTAATCTACACCTGCTGGTTAATTTCCTGGTTGAGAGAATTGAAGAAATGGCCAAGGCGAATTTGACACATACCAGAACGAGCATTCAAAGCCCTTGTGGTTTTATTCGAATCGAAATTATTTCGATTTTGTGCGGAACCTACTCGACTACTTTTTCTACTCCAAGGAAAACATCATTTGTGAGTTCTCTGCACAGGAAGAAGTTTCTATTTCACACGGTTTGTATCTTTTCCTACTGCAAAACCTTGCCAGTTTTAGCGACCTAGTCCGTGGTCCTCCTGTCCCTGCCCCAGTTCAATGGACTGTCTTTTTTTACGAAGAATGGCACAAACTAAGCAATTTATAGCGATACCATGATAGATGACACAGATTAGTGCTGGGACCGGTTCCAAAAGAACCGGTAGAACCGGAACCGGAACCGGAACCGGAACCGGAACCGGTAGGATTTCTAGAACCGGAACCGGAACCGGAACCGGTGGCTTTCGGAACCGGCCGGTTCTAGTGTTAATTTTGGCTGTTTGAAACTTCAATCAAGGTTTATTTTGTAAAATTTTAAAATTTTCTTATGAATTTGAATTTAGCATTTGGAATTTAGCATTTGGAATTTAGCTTTATTTTGGTATATACTTCTATTTAGATATGAAATTTTGTTTTGTTGTGTAAATGGCAGAAGATTTGATATCAATTTTACGATGTCTTTAATAACAGTTTTCAGTCAATGTTTTAAGTTTTCTGAAATGGTTATAGAAAAAGAAAAACTAAGGTGTATTCAGTGTTAACTCTTCTTTAAGGATGACAAAGGTAAAGGAAGAAAGGACAGATAGAAATGGGTGTCTGCAATTAGAATAGTGATAATTTAGTTTTAACAGTGTATCTTTGAGAAAAGAAAAGAGAGTTTAGACATGTTGCTGAGGAGCATTAGTCTATTGCCTGCATATGGTGTTTTTGGATGCTACTCGAGAAAACTGGGGTTTCTAGAGGTAACAAAGATGAAAGCATCCATTATGATGTGCTACAGACACAGTCATACAAGTTAGGTGCATTCATTCGCTGACCACTCTGCCAGACTGATACTAGTATTCGGCGGGCGTCGTCAGTGGCGTACCGACATACTAGTTGCAGCTTTAGGTTTTTAGAACCCCCGTATTAAAAATCAATTGAAATGCGTTTCTGCCCTGTGGTCCCATTCACACATGCTACTTAGTATATATATATGCATGCAAACACAAAAAAGAAAAAAGGTGATACCATGTATTAGACGGGCCGAAGCCATATTAGACTGTAGGGTGTTATCCCTGGTATTAGACTTAGCATTAAAGACTTAGAATTAGCATTAAAGATTTGATGCTTTACGTCAACTCTTCCAGCTTTAGCTGTTGCCTCTGCAATTTTTGTGTGCAAACTTCAACTGAAGCAAACCAGTAGGTATACTGTAGGCGCAACTCCAGATTAAGGATTAAGCTGAGCAACAGTATCCCTGAGGAGGTACCGTTCTTATTTAATAGCAATTGGCTAGCGCTACCGAAAAAGAATGCCTTTGATGGTCTATTAAAAATTTTCATATTTCATAGTCATATTTTAGTACTTTTTGCTTATATATAGGTTTAGGATTTGATAGGGAATAGCGCTCTTTTGTTACAAATTTGTTTATTTCAGCTACAAAAATTAAAACAAATTCGATGTAAAATAAAAACTTAGCAGCTTGATTTTATTTATTGTAACATACAATTTTTGGTTTTAAAGGTATGAGGTTAGTTGTACCTACCTGTGTGCTGCATAAGTGCTCGAAAAGTTTTAATTCTCGTTCAACGATTTTCCCCAATGTTTTCTGCTATACTTTTCGATCTCAAAAACTTCGACCCCGAGATGAGATTAGCTGCTTTTTCAATGATTAAGCTTTGTAATGTTGTAACTGTAGCTGTTGAATCGATAAGCAAATTTTATTGGACTGCTTGAAATTGGTCGAGGAAAGTTCTGTGCGACGTTCGCTTTCTGAAGGGCAGTAGCTAAATGTTTATCTAGATTGAGAATACTTAGTATTTTGGTAAGCTCTGAGGGGCCTGTTGCATAAAAGTGATTGGTTGATTAGTGTAGCAGTTTTTCTAGGAAAACTTTTGCTGCAGTTATCCGTTTTTGGAGCTTTTGGTGCTATGTCGTAACTGTTGATGTGACTTATCCACAAATCATGAAGTAGTTAATTAATCCTTACTGACTCAGTCAGGCAAGGAAAAATATTGAACTAAATTGTAATTTCTTCACTTTTTAAGCTTGCATTATTCCCATTTAAATTGTAACTTAATTTAAACTTATGATTTCATTAGAACGCTGAAAACGCTTCAATATGACATCTAAATTGTTGTCGTAGCCTGTTCGTAGCATTGATTATCCGCGAAAAACTGCTACACTAATCAACTAATAACTAATCACTAATCCTCTAATCACCTTTATGCAACAGGCCCCTGGTAGCTAAAATTTCCCCAACATATTGGTAAAAATGAAACAGACCATATCTTTTTCACAGTAAATATTTGTATATAAATAGTAAAAAGTAAGCAAAATCACTGTTTAAAACACGTTCATAGCTTTGTGCAATTAAATATATTAAGTTTTTATAACAATTGTCAAAAAAATAAAAAAATCGTGTGATTTTAGGTTTTTTCTCAAAATTACCAATTGGAACCGGAACCGGTAGCTAGAACCGGAACCGGAACCGGAACCGGAACCGGAACCGGAACCGGTAGTCAAGAACCGGAACCGGAACCGTTTTCAAAAATCGGAACCGGTCCCAGCACTAACACAGATCCTGGATTGCAGGTGCAAGTTAAAGGGTCCGTCTGCTACATGCGTATGCAGCTGTAAGCTGCATGATCACCACAATGATCATAATTTCGTGATTCTTACATGAAATCTAGCTTTCAATGATGATACGGCTGTTTTCTTGCAGCATGACGAGGTGGCCGAGTGGTTAAGGCGATGGACCATTGGGGTTTCCCCGCGTGGGTTCGAATCCCACCCTCGTCGAAGGATTTTAGCGTAATTTAAAAGAAAATGGTTATTAAGGTACTGGAAATATAATTTTATTTTATCCTTTAACCAAACAATGAGAGTGATTCAATTATATAATATTATATAGGATAAAAAATTTTCAAGTATACATGGCAATCATTTGGTATAGTGCTAGATTCAGGTTAAAATTAAGACAGCGTTAGATAAGATTAAGATAACTTAAGATTATGGAGTAAAAGTTGGTAATATGATTTGGACTTGAAGCGCTTTTATTGTCTATAAAAGCATGCAAGATGATGGAAGGACAACAATAACAAGCAAAAGTAACAATAACAGTCAACAAAAACTTTTAACAAGCAATTATTAACGTGCACAATTAGAAATGGTCTGTTCCAAGTAACAACAAATATAAAGCAACCTAATTCTACATAACATGCAATATAAACACAGATAATAAAATATCATACAAAATACACATTTTTAGCACTCTGCTTCAAACTGTGAATGCTGAACGTCACAACGTTTTATCTGGAATAAAATTGACAACTAAAATGTTCACAAGGAAAAAGATGAGCATTCTGCTTTCACAGCTGACAGCTGGTAGGTAATTCCTTGTACTTCAGATTTAATAGCCTGGAGCCAAACGAGCAGGTGGGCAGTGATCGCAGCTTCCAGGTGGGCCTTGTTGACCAGGACCGCCAGGAGTTCCAGGACCTCCAGGATTGCCGTCGTTTCCAGGTGGTCCAGGTGTTCCGGGGGTTCCCGGAGTTCCAGGGCTGCCAGGTGTTCCGTCGCTGCCGGGACCTCCAGGACCGCCAGGATTGCCAGGTGGACCAGGCTGACCAGGTGGGCCAGCAGGTGGTGTTGGCGCCGGGGTCAGGATACCGGGTGGTCCAGGCTGCCCGGGTTGACCAGGTGGGCCAGGTCGACCGCCAGGAGCCCCAGGTCCAGGTGGTCCGGGATTTCCAGGCTGAGCATCTCTGCCAGATCCGCCGTCTGGCCCGGGCTGTCCAGGTGGACCGGGTGGACCAGGTGGTCCCTGAGGGCCAGGATGGGGAGTGCAAGGACATTGAGGTGGGAACGGAGGCATAGGAGCTTCCTCTTCCGGCGCGTCGGCTCCAGGATTGCCTCTGCCGCCGTCGTCGCCAGGAGATCCAGGTCGACCATCATTACCAGGTGGGCCGGGAGGTCCTCCAGGTCCCTGCTGACAACAGCCTAAAACAGCATCATAAATGGACATCAGACATGTGCAGGAGGGAAAGTTCTGGGGGGGGGGGGTGAACCGGGGCCGGAGGCCGCCGAAAAACCGGATTTTTCAGGTTATTTGCCAAAAAAACCGGAAAAATCCGGATTCAGGGGAGGGGTGAAGGACCTCTCTGGGGGGTGAGTTCCAGGTTTGGGTGAGGGAACCCCCCCGATCCCCCCAAGCACATGTATGATGGACACTATGTCATAACATTTCTAACTGTGGATATGACAGCAAATTCTTTAGGAGCACAGTATCAATTTTTAACACAACTTTAACGATAGCTCTCAGTCTCATGTTTCACACAGTTTCATATTTTCCTTAACTTTATTGAAACAATGGAAAACGATTTCTCGTAAACTAACATGTCTGGAACATAGCTTGTCCAGGAACTTGACGAGTCATTCTGTGAATGGGTCCATCGTTGCTGAATGGATCTGGCGGTGTCATCTCATAGGATTCCTTCCACATACTCTTGGTGTCTCCCTAAAAGTAATCATGTAGAAATGCATCAAGTATTTTAAATAATCCTTAGCCTAATAAGGAGAATAAATTTGAAAATGTAATTGATAAACATTTAGGTTAACCACTCGTGGCTTTTGTATTCAAAGCTTTGTAGCCAGGCAGTCTTGCATTACTGATCCTAGCGTTTTAAAGATTGCTAATTTCTCGAAAGGTTAAACTTTGATATTTTCTGTTTAATCTTGAAGCGTGTTCTTAACATTTTAACTTCTATAATATTTAACAATTACGTAGCTTTAAGCAGATCCAGTTCACGTGCGATGTATCTAAACAGCCTCTTTCTTTATTAGAGCTTATTAGTTCCCTTATAAGATATATTATCTTTACGCTTCAAAAACTTTAAGATATTAAGGTAGGAATTTTCTGCTACCAATGAGTATTAAATGTAGCCTTGAACACGACTGAAGAATTAATTCCTACTAAAGTGTACTGAACTTCTGATGATGAACAAAAGTGAGCTGATCAAACTTGAAGTATGATTTAAAATTTAAAACTTAAATCCTCTCTCTACACAATAGTAGTTAGTCGAATTATCCAACCAGTAATGTGGAAAGCTGAAATCACAGATAAATCGAGTTGGGGTGGCGGGTGATCAAACTGGCGTGACCAATTTTATTTACTACAATTGTTTTAACATTATGGTTCTCATTGTCACAAGCTTACAAAATGTGAGCAGTGACCAGATGATTTAGTTTTCCAGAATTCGACTAAACAAACATCCCGCATTGCCAACTACTATCACTCAACAAACCCTGTGAAAGTTTGAAATAAGGATTGAAGGATGTGAAAAATGTATCCAGGGCGAGATCAAACCAACGATTTTCAGGGTCGCGTTGCAAAAGGTTTCCCTAAGCATAGGAGCGCTCCTAAGATCAACGTAGGTGGTCACTTAGGAGATTTGGGTTTCACAAGATTCTCCTAAGTTAGGAGTGATATCCACCACTCCTAGGTTTTCTCCTAAGTTGCCTGAGTCTGGCGCAGAATCAGCTAAACTTAAATGAAATCTTTTGAAACGGGTTTAGGAGGCCTCCTAAACTCCCTCCTAGACAGCTCCCAGACATTCTCCAAAATGCCCTAGGAGGGCACTTGGGAGAATCTTTTGCAACGCGGCCCTGGAGTCCGAGATTATTAGAACGCCCTGACCCTACCACCACTGAGCTACTGTCTCGGTCAGTGAGAACAGTTTATTACGCTGACTTTGAAGTTGCTGATACTTAAACATTAAGTTTATATGTACAAGTTTCTGATTTACCTTGCATCCTTCCAGTTGGTATTGAACAGTGGCTTGCAGGGTTAGGACATAGTGAAAGACAAGGGGGAAACTGATCATGCAGGTCGTGATGGCCACTGTGGCGAAGACGACCGCAGTGAAGGCCACCACCCGACCGGACCGCTGGTCCTCCGACTCCTCAAACTTATCGTACGTCCCCATGTCGTCGTCCGTCTACAGATCTGATGTGGATTGTTGTGAAGCCGATCCAAGCCTTCCAAGCTTCTCCGTCTCTGCCAAACCACTGAATTGAAACAGTGCACCAAATCCCTCCTTATATAATGCTGAAAGTTCTCCGAAACTAGTACAGTAATGCATCAAATGTTTTTTGACAGACTTGCCCTCCTTCTCGGAAGGTGCATGATTTTTAGTAAACTAATTAACAGTTGGTTTTGGGGGTATCGAAATTTAATTGTGACTGTTTGGTCAGCTTCATAACACTATGGCTTTAGCGGTTCTGAGATTTTTGGAATTACAATATGTGATCACATACTAAAAATTAGATTGCCCCCCTCGTTTAAAATCGTAGGAATTGAGCAGAGAGATGACAGTTTTTGCTTTTTGGAATGTTTCTTGGAACCTTAAATTTAGTAGGCCGTGAAGAATCCATCTTGACTATTATCTAATGCCACGTAACAATCGCTGTCATACAAAAACTGAACATTTGAAAACTTGTTATTACGACACCTATCGTTAATTTAAAGACAAGTTTTTCCTCAGCTGATTCGCATAAACTATTGAAAGTAAGTTTGCAATAAACTTTCCTTTGGATGTTCATAATTTTACGCATGGATAACTTTGACCTAAATTAAAAATATTCCAAAAACTTGAAATTATTTTTGTTGCCGTTATGAACAATCAAGACGAAAAGAATGTGTTACTTAATTAATTCTAAGACTTGTTTAAACTAAAACAAATGTCGCAATGTTTTGTGTTTCCTAGAAGAGTGGTGAAAGTTGAGCAGATACTTTGACCGGATGAAGGGAAAATTTTCCCTGAGTGAATTCACCAGTAAAATTTTTCGGGGGTAAAATTCACTTAGGGCCTTTTCGCGCAGCGAGTTAAACTAGTTAAAGGAGTTAAAGCTAACTCAATCCTTTTCGCGCACAGGGTTAAAAGAGTTAAACAGTTCATTTTAACTCGTCTGCAGGGTTAAACGAGTTAAACAATTTTAACTCTACTCTTTTAACTCGCGCGCGAAAAGGCCCTTAGAGAAACTTTTCTAGGGACACTTTTCCGGTGGGAAGTTTTCACGAGGGATAATCTACCCTGTGACAGCGGCACAGTAATAGTGTACCTAGGCTAGAAACTAATTCAGGTTAGAAACGGAAAACTAGAAATGTATACCTTTGGTAAGGGGCTGCCGATTACAAAATATGCATAATTTGGTTCATTGGCTCGGTCAAAGGAACCTCTCTGTCGTTACCAGTTTTGCATTATTTATACCAATGGCATCAGTTTTTGTGATTCAAACTTAGAACATGCAGAGTTCTGTGCAAAACGTGTCAGTTTTGAGCATATTTACCGTAACTATCAGCCTGCTGCAGCAGAGCTGGACTAGATTGCGGTCGTGGTCAACAGTCTTTCCAGATATTTGAAACTGCTATGAAAAGACGAGAGATTCTACCTTCCATTTCTATAACTCAATTCAATACACCCAGCTTTTTGAATAGAATATTTCGGATCAGAAAAAAGTATATTCTAGGTAAAATGTACGTGAGATTAGTTATCATGAACATAGTAAATTAGTTTCATTGCAAACCTGCCTCTCCGTCAACATGGATGCCATTTTTGAAACCATCATGTGCACACCTTACAAAATTATGGCAAACCTCAGAACGAATCTACTTCGGTATACGAAAGCCTTACTGAAGGAGTTCGCATAACCAAATAGCACCAAACCGTACTATGAACTTTTCAAAATTAGAATTGAGAGGCTCAGCTCAACGAACATCAGCAGTGAATACGGATGTATACCAGATTTTTAGATATTTATTAGCACAATAAGCTGTACAATATACTATGAATAAAGCACAACAGCCTGTACAATAGCATATATAATTAACAGTCAGCATAAAAGCTGAAAGCAACTGGCACACAAATTATCAGAAATAAGACTAGACAAACAGTGCACATAATAACCAGTAAAAAGCGGCGAAAAAGCGGTTCTTTCAAGTAGCCGTTTTCGTTGCAATTGCAATTCCAGTTCAAAAAGTTTAAATTTCCAAAAACACATTTTTCAATTCATTAATCCGATAACAACAGGAATCAACCAGCAAAAGCAGTTTAAAAAGCAGTTAATCCTTCTTAAATAATTCTTGCCAGATTGGACTGTAGTGCTGATGTGGCGCTTTGGTGCGCGGCGCTGAGGGCAGCCGCAGCCGCACTGTAAGTGGACGTCGGACCGTAGCAGAGCGAGTAGGGCGAGCCGAGAGAGCTGGTGACTGGAATCTTCTCCTGGGCCCGACTGGCCTGGGGGAGGGACTCCTGATGTGGAGTGTACATGACCGGAGGAAGAGGAGTTGGCATCCCCAGTGGAAGGGTTCGGGCAGCGTTGGCGATGTTGACGGCCTCTACCTCAGCGGCCAACTGGCGTTTCCACTTGTTACGTCTGAAACAGAGAAAAACAGAATAAGGACTATGTCACAAAGAAGGCGACAGACGTCAAGGTCTTGACGGCTCTAAAGCGAGTCTAAAATAGGGATAGTCCCAGTAGCCTAGAGCGCATTTGTTTCCTGCAGTTGCATAGGATAGCTACCGTAAGACTTAAACACAACAGTAACTAGTTCAAAACATAGCTTAGTTATAAAGTCAAGTATGTTTTGTAATAAAAAATGAGATACAAAAGTGCTAAACCGTACCTGTTCTGAAACCAAATCTTGACTTGTGTTTCTGTCAATCTAAGTGATGCGGCCAATGCAGCTCTTTCAGAACTGGACAAATAACTAAAACAACAAAACAAATTCAATGTAAATAATTGAGAATAACCTATATTAAATTGGAATTGGTGGTGGTATATAAATTGCGTAATACTGTATTTGATATTGTGGGATTGCCGCCGCTTTAAAAAAGGTTCCAACTTTTAAGAGGGGTTTCCCTTGAATTTTAAGGGATTTCTAAAACGTGCAATTCTGCAGATTTTGTTTGAGCTCAATTTAAAAAGTGCAGCATATGGCTGCTATCTTAATGTGCTCAATGGAAATATATATGAAAAGACATAATATGTAAAGTGTGTATCTATGGGGGTTTCACAATAAATCTTCATTTTGTAAGGTGGCCTCCCGGACCGAGGATTTTCGTTAATTGCAAAAAATTGTAAAGTGAAGTATCAGCAATAAAACAATTCTATTTCATCTGTTCTTCACTGTAACCAAGTTCAGAAAATGCGTGCATACGGTTAGTCACAAAATGCTCATTTTACAATTCGCAAATCAATCTTTCCAGTTAGAAACTAACCGTTTCATATCAAATGTTGACTCAAGCTGAAACACCTGACTTCTAGAGAAGACAGTTCTGGTCTTTTTCTTTCGCTTTGGCATATCCGACATCCTGTCGCCCCCTCCGGTTGTCTGATTATGATCATCTTGATCATCATCCGATTCCAGATGCTCTCCTCCGGACAGATCCTCTGACGGAGATCTTTTCTGACCCCCATTGTCCGAGTGGGCCGGTGAAACGGAGCGGCTGGATTCTGGAGCGGCCAGAAATGAGGCGCTGAGGCGCTCCTCCCCACTTTTCAGGTGTCCCGGCGGTGGAGTGGATTTGCCATCACCGGCGGAGTTGAGACTATCTCCGCTTCCCAGCTGATCGCCTTGATGCAGGCCGGCCAGCCGGTTCAGACTTCCGAAGACTGATGGATCTATAACAAATTAAGAATTCTGTGAATATTGGGATAAAGTTGAAATTTTGAAAATAAATTAAAAATTGCATATTAGGTTAGATAAAACTGTTGTTCAATTGGTCCACTATAGTATTTTCATAGTACTTAAACTTGTTCAGCAAATTGTGGCATATATAAAGCAGCTATAATATTACTGCATTACAGTCTACTTCCTTTTACTTCAGCCGTGTAAATTTAGAGATTAAAGGTTTAGTGATCCAAAAAACTTCAAATTTCAAACAGAACAAAGTATATTTCAGGGACTGTACTTCTGCACATATACAAAAAGTCGTAGAGTACACTGAATAATGAAAGTGTTAAAATAAGAATTTAAACATGAAAGCTTTTAACAAAATTTAGCCTACCATACTGTCCAGATAGAATAGTGGACAACAGTGGATTAGAGTATTGATGACTGCGAAGATCACATCCATGCGGATAGAAAGCCGAGGCGACCCAAGGATACCAGAACGGATGGGCCAGATGGCCGTAGATTGAAGCGGCCAAGTTATTGGACGCAGCCGGTTCAGTTGGACTCCCAGCGGACAGCGAAGCGGGTTCCTTGGGACCCGTTCCAGCCGAGGAAAGTAGATCTGAAATATTGAAGGAGGACTGACGGGCAACCGGTTTCCGGTTCCGAATCGGGGTTTCCGGTTCCGTGGGACTGGCGGATCGGGAAATTTTGGTTTCAGGCTCCGAAAATGAACCCTCTGTGTCAGACATGATTGGTTAAAGGTTAGAGTAAACAAGGAGACTAATACTTAAAGATTGCCTTAGCCGTCTTAAGTCAAACCAACTATGCACTCAGTCAGTATATACTGCCTTAATAGGGACGATAAGCGAATAAAAATGAACAAACTATCCGCTCTGACTGCCTAGTATAAAGTAGCGAACAGGTCTAAAAGGCGCTAAACTGCCCTGAAACTGTAATTTGTTTTCAGTGAGGTAATTAGGATTATGAGTTCAGACAGCCAATCAGCGCTGAGTCCATCAAAAGCTACAGTCAACCTGACCAATCAAATTCAAGGCGGAGTTAGAATCAGCCAATCAGAGCTGAGGATTAATGTAGAGTATCCGTAGACGTCAAATTTTCAGATCTTAGAAACTGTCAGGTGTTATTAGCGTTGACGCAATTCTTACACACTGTTTATATAAGGGTGAAAAATTAATATATTTAAAATGAAAATGCTTAATTAGCATGCTCAATTTTTTTCTGAACAGCGAGCAGTTTAAGTCTTACTGTAGCTTAATAGTTCTTCTCTTGAGGTCATTCTTCACAGCAAGGTTAGAAAGTCGGCACTTATAGCCAGAGGTGGATCTAAGTAGTTCCGCAGGGCAAATGAATTGACGACAGTGCTTTCGAGCAAACATTGCGTAAATTGGCTGCAGATTGACTGTTTTGAACAACAACAGCAGTCAAGAAAATTGCGGAAACCCAGTAAACATCCTAAAAGTGAAAGAGTTTCAAAATTTAAGTAAATGCTTATCTTACTTGTTTTCGATTAACTTCTAACGTCACGTAGCCTATTGAGACCATTAAAGATGACATGGTAAGCGAATTGCTGAAAGGGAGCTTAGTGTCAAGAATATTGAAAATAAGTAAGAAGCTTTTATCAGCCCTGAATCCGTAAAATGTCAAATTACAAATTATAAATAATTGAAGTACTTTTGCTAACATTTCATTAAGCACAAATTTCAAAAACCTCAAATTAAAAATTCACGTCGATTCCCAAAATTAGAGTTGGGCCGTTAAGAAATTTGGGGGCCGGGCCCTCGCCCGTGCCTGCTGAATCAACCGGAGCCTCGGGCAAGGTCCGATTCAAGGCCCGGTAGGGCCGGCGGTCTGGTGAAGGTCCGGTCGGACCAGTGAAGATTCGACATACAAGAAACAGTGACAAACAATAGTTAGTGTTGTTTATTACGACTTAAGCAACTCCCGGTAGCTTAAATTCGACTTTCTACCGAAGGTAATTTGGAATTTGAAATATGAAGGACAAAAATTTAATCAGGTCTGATGGACCCCGGCCCGCGCTGGCCTGCCACTCCAGCAATCGGGCTCGGCGCTCAATGCCCGATTCAGGGTCCGGGGACAGCTCTAGTCGATATGAATTGGCAATCCAAGTGTTCTGGCATGCCATTTGGTGAACGAGAATGTTCATCGTCGAGGTCATAAAGACTAAATTTGTACGTGGTTCAAAAGCATAAAAGTTTTGGTTACTGCAAAAATTTCCGTTGAAAGGTTTGTCTGAAGTAGAATTTTGTTTCTATTTCTTTTCAACGAAATTCTAATTTCCTAAAGAGCTTTTTTTGTCTGTAGAAGTAAAAAATGCTTTGCATTATTAGTCACTGCAATACTTGGGTCCTTGCGAAGACATATCTGTTATGCTATGGATTATGCTCTTGTAATGTTATGAGTCGGTCTTCTGCAATAAAATAAGTTGTAGAAACTTTCACAGTGGAGTTTACGCTAGGCAACTTTGGGGCAACTTAGCTAAGTCGAAGCAACTTAGTTGCTTCAACAAGTTGCTTTAAGAGTTGCCCAATGTGAATGCAGGTATTAGCAAATGAGAAAGTTGTCGCAGCCTAGTTGCCGCAATCGAATTTGGGGCGATTTCTAACGGCATTTATTACGCTGATTGGTTAAATTATAAAAATAGGCGCTAGATTTTCTGTGTTTGATAGGGTGCTGCTTCAACTAGTTTAAACTGGGTGCTGCAACATTTCTTGTGTGGCAACCAAAATTGCGTCAACAAAGTTGTTCCAAGGTTGCCTAGTGTGATCCGTCCTTTAGCTACAGGATTGTTATTGAGTCCCACTCCTAGTTGTTGAGTGTTACCGTGATTTACATTCTTTGTCTTAAGGTGGTGATTCCTTTTAGGCACATATTGTTGATTGACGGTTCAAATCAAGATGAAATTTGATGAAACTTTCCAAAATAAGTTCTTTTAGCATTCTAACACCCCCCGCTTAATCCCGCTTCAAAAATGCGACGTCTCCGCTTAGGGTCGTTTTTGCCAATTTTTGACAGTTGCTGCAAGGCTATAATTATATTCATTTGAAAGATCCTGTTGAGCTCTACATTTTTGTTTTTTGAAGCACTTTTCTAACTTTTCGCTATCGTAAGATATAGTCGATTTTCTTATTTTGGCGTCCAAAACCTGTCATTTTTGCAGAAATCAAATAATCAATTGTTTCTTGAGCTATGCCAACCGTTTAGTTAAAGTACGGGTGTCAATTTGAAGGTCTCGTCGAGACCGATTATCCGTGACATTTCTAACTGCTACCCCGTGCGCTGCTATCATAGAAAATGTAGTTTTTACAAAAACATGACCAAATTTTTTCCAGCGATCGTGGAGCACTTACTATGCAAGCCAGATGGTTGCCACTTACTGGACGTGTTTTACACTAAAATACCTGGGGACCCTTTTTCAGTTGTCCAGATTGCTGCTTTCTAGCTAAAGTGGTCGCTTGCCAAAGTTGGGAAAAGTAGGCAAAATCCAGGTTGCGCATACATTTTAGCTAATTTCTTTATAACGAAGAGCGGTTTCATAATAACTAAAAAAGGGTCCCCAGCTATTTGATAGTGGAATCGAATGATGTGGCCGATGCTTCACGAAAAATGTACTTTAGTCTGCAAAAAATCTGGAAAATTAAATTACTTCGAAAATGCAGTAAAATGATTTCCAAGAACTAAAGTTAGTTTCACTGTATTCATGAGAAAGAGCAAATGTTAAGCTGCATTCTGATATAAAAATGGCTTCTTAACTCCAAGGAATGGTTGAGTAATAATGGTTCAAAGTTGATGTCTCCAAAAGGAATCACCCCCTTAAGGTGGTGATTCCTTTTGGGCATATATTGTTGGTTGACGGTTCAAATCAAGATGAAATTTGATGAAACTTTCCAAAATAAGTTCTTTTAGCATTCTAACACCCTCCGCGCAATCCCGCTTCAAAAATTTGACTTCTCCGCTCAGGGTGGTTTTTGCCGAATTTTGACAGTTAGACAATTACTGCACAGCTATGATTATAGTCATCCGAATGCTCTTGGTGAGCTCTACATTTTTGCCTTTTGACGCATCTTTCTAGCTTTTGTCTATAGTGAGATATATCTGATTTTCTAATTTTGGGGTTGAAAATTTGTCATTTTTGCAGAAATCAAATAATCCTCCAATACTTGAGCAACGCAAGCTGTAAAATTAAACTAATGGTGTCAATTTGAAGGTCTCGTCGAGGCCGATTATTCGTGGCATTGTGATTTTCTAAATGCTATCCCTTGCGCAGCTATCATAGAAAATGTAGTTTTTGCAAAAACATAACCAAATTTTGCCCGCGATTGTGGAGCATTTACTATGCAAGCTAGATGGTTGCCACTTACTGGACGTATTTTACACTAAAATACCCAGGGACCCTTTTTTAGTTGTCCCGATTGCTTCTTTCTAGCTAAAGTTGTCGCTTGCCAAAGTTGGGAAAAGTTGGCAAAATCCAGGTTGCGCTTACATTTTAGCTAATTTCTTTATAACGAAGAGCGGTTTCATAATAATTAAAAAAGGGTTTCCAGGTATTTCATAATGGAATCGAATGATATGACCGATGCCTCATGAAAAAATTTACTTTAGTCTGCAAAAAAGCTGGAAAATTAAATTACTTCGAAAATGCAGTAAAATGATTTCCAAGAACTAAAGTTAGTTTCGCTGTATTCATGAGAAAGAGCAAATGTTAAGCTGCATTCTGATATAAAAATGGCTTCTTAACTCCAAGGAATGGTTGAGTAATAATGGTTCAAAGTTGATGTCTCCAAAAGGAATCACCCCCTTAAGGTGGTGATTCCTTTTGGGCATATATTGTTGGTTGACGGTTCAAATCAAGATGAAATTTGATGAAACTTTCCAAAATAAGTTCTTTTAGCATTCTAACACCCTCCGCGCAATCCCGCTTCAAAAATTTGACTTCTCCGCTCAGGGTGGTTTTTGCCGAATTTTGACAGTTAGACAATTACTGCACAGCTATGATTATAGTCATCCGAATGCTCTTGGTGAGCTCTACATTTTTGCCTTTTGACGCATCTTTCTAGCTTTTGTCTATAGTGAGATATATCTGATTTTCTAATTTTGGGGTTGAAAATTTGTCATTTTTGCAGAAATCAAATAATCCTCCAATACTTGAGCAACGCAAGCTGTAAAATTAAACTAATGGTGTCAATTTGAAGGTCTCGTCGAGGCCGATTATTCGTGGCATTGTGATTTTCTAAATGCTATCCCTTGCGCAGCTATCATAGAAAATGTAGTTTTTGCAAAAACATAACCAAATTTTTCCCGCGATTGTGGAGCATTTACTATGCAAGCTAGATGGTTGCCACTTACTGGACGTATTTTACACTAAAATACCCAGGGACCCTTTTTTAGTTGTCCCGATTGCTTCTTTCTAGCTAAAGTGGTCGCTTGCCAAAGTTGGGAAAAGTTGGCAAAATCCAGGTTGCGCTTACATTTTAGCTAATTTCTTTATAACGAAGAGCGGTTTCATAATAATTAAAAAAGGGTTTCCAGGTATTTCATAATGGAATCGAATGATATGACCGATGCCTCATGAAAAAATTTACTTTAGTCTGCAAAAAAGCTGGAAAATTAAATTACTTCGAAAAAGCAGTAAAATAATTTCCAAGAACTAAAGTAAGTTTTGTTGTATTCATTAGAAAGAGCAAATGTGAACCTGTATTTTGATATAAAATGGCTCTTAACACCGACGAATGAATGAGTAATAAGGGTTCAAACTTGATGTCTCCAAAAGAAATCACCACCTTAAGATAGTGTAACTGAACTGGTGTTTGATCTGATCCGTCGTCTAGCATGTTGTGATCTTTTCTCAACATCAGAAAGGTTCTACTACTTCTATGCACAGTGATCAAATCACACATATATTTATATATGACTTTTTTCTAAGCTACACATATCTTTGTCCGTCTGAATGAATTAGGTAAGTTAAGCCATCCAAAGGTATATTTTTTCGTGATCAGTTCAATTCCGCTTCATCGTCCTCCATGCGGTAAATTTCCACCACAAAGTTCAGGTTGGAGAAATATAAAAAAGAGAAAAAAGAACATAAAACATAAAAAATATTTTTCTAAAATGTGTTTTAAATCCAGCAAATTTTTTCTTCATTTTTCCTTTCATCCTCCCCTCGCCTCCCATGGAAAATCAGCCAAGATTTGGCTTTCGCAACGAAAAAATCAGCCTTGACATGGCACCCTCCCAGTTTCCCTTCGGACGTTTTCCCCAAGTAAGACCGAAGTTAATACTGGCATTGTTCCTACTGAGAAAGATTTTTAAATTAATTTGTGAAGGCGTAGAATTTGACTTGATGCTAAAATGGTGTTAAATTAAAATCTTAATTTAAGCAAGGCTTTAAATTTTTTATTAATTTTTGAAGATATTTTAACGTAGCCCGCGATGCCGGCACGCGGGAATTCCTGGAACCAACTCTGGATTGATACAATATCCTGTGATAAAGAACATTTGGCAGCGAGACCAATGCCGTATTTCAGGCAATCGGCCGGACCCTCAGCCCCAAATGTGTATCTTTTCCAGACTACCCCCAGTGCTAAAATTTTTAGAACTTGACCAATCAAGCTGTAATTTGGCATACGCATGTTTTTGACCACTTTGGAATTCTATTGTTAAGGGAGACCAAGGAAAACCGAAAAACTTTTGTCTCCAATTTTGCTGAAAAATTGTACATAGGGGGTTTTGGGGTCGTAGAACACAAATCTGAAGTCCGTTTTTCGATTCATCTTTTCGTTAGCCTAGTACCTAAAGATGTAAGCTTAAAATCGAATTTCTCGAAGTCGAAAATGTTTGCGATATTTGAACTCATTGTGGTCAGAAACATACTATACTAAATTTTTGCTAATCATGTGAAGTACTAAGGATTTGAGCGGTGGGGGTAATCTCGAAAAGACCCCCAAATATGAATTCTTGAACTTAGTTATATAGCATAGTATCAAGACACTCTTCTAGGAACGGTTCGAGAAAAAAGTTGGGTACCTAAAAAGTTAGCTTTCTTGAACCGCCTACTGTCTGGCACATTCGAAGAATAATAATTTTTTTTTTGGTGAGGGCTCGACACCATTTAGGCACCTCGTGAGGCCTGTCAGGTGTTTCTCTCCGCAGACCGAAAACGGACAAGAGGGCGGAGAGAAGAAGACTACGGATAGAAAACGTAGTCCCCAAGCCAAGCCGGCGTGCGGTTATTGCAGTCTCGCCCAGGGCAACCTGTCTTGTTCTTTCCAACACAAGTTGCCCCCCGCCTACCTGTAGAGACTAAGATGGCTGAAAGCTAGTAGTGCCCACTTGGAAGGCAAATGGTATAAAAAAACTGGCTGCAGAAAAGGGTCGGAGGGGAGGCCAAGTCTCAAATAGGAAAGTGCAGAAATGTCCGTTTGTCAGCCAGGAAATTTGACTGAAGGGAAAATCAGAAGTTTTTGTAACATGTTCTTGTATTTAAGATTGTTAGAACTGTTGAAAGTTGAGAATTTATAATTTAAAATTCAGCAATAAGCACAGGGTAACCTTTTGCTCCCCCCCCGCACCTATTGCTCTTCTCAACCCAGACTAAGCATATATAGCCAAAATTCCAAAATTCGAAGCCGATGTTACCAAAAATTAAACACCAAAATTCGAAGCCGATGTTACCAAAAATTAAACACAACAGGCAAGTAGAGTTAACCTGGCAACTTTGTCAAATTCACTTAGCTTTTGTCTCCAGGAACTTCTCCTGCTGTTTTGTTAACTTTGTATTTCTCCAAGCTTCCAAATGCTTAGATTTTGCGTTGTTTCCAATTTAACACTGCTTTGCACGGCTTCCTCAAATAACAAAGTAAATTCAAAATCAAATCATGCTCATCAGAACAATGCAGAAGACAAGTCAGCAGCACCTTCTCTTTTCATGTCAATTAAATGGTTATTTTATTATTTTATTTACTAGCTTAATGAGAACCGAGGTCGTTGGATTCTATGATCCTGCATCCCCACAGCTGCAATTCATTAAGTTAAAATCAGAATAGCCTTTAAACTTATCTTTAGAGCTGCCATCTCCAAGCACGTACAGGATCGCATCTTGTTTCACTTTTTCGAACATTAGTTTCGTGACATTCATTAAAAAAGAGAAAATGTCAAGCTACATTTTGATATCGAATAATAATTTAAAAATATGAAAATTTGACTGATTTGAGCAATTGAGCTAAGCCAGAACTGTCTTGTCTTGTCTTGTCTTTCAAAACCCTCTCAATGCTCATAATTTTTATAATTGGTTCAAATGAGCTAAAATTTGGGATGGGTATGGTTCGTTCAGGTTGTGTTCAGTATCGCAAAACCTGTCGATATCGCAAAATTTTAAGTGATCAAGGGAAATCGAAACATTTTCTTTTCAATCTTGCTCTAAATGTGTCTATTTATTGTTGCTATCGGAGAATACAAATCTGAAATTAGTTTTTCGATTCTGCTCAGTGTAAACTTCCGCTTTATGCATTATGTCGTTAATAGTAAGTCGTTGAAGGAACCACGTTTCTGGGAGAAGTAGGATTTGTCCTGTACTCCTTTGGGGTCTCTTGTGCAATTCCCCCCCCCCCCGCCCAGCCCTAACTTTTGATTTTTGACCAATAACTTTGAAATTTTCTATGGGTGCATACTGGACGCAAATAAATTCAAAATTTTTTAAAATTTAAAAATTTTAAAAAATCTTAAATTTTTGTTTGGTAAAGGAGGACCAAGGGAAACCGAAAAATTTTTTGAAAAATATTTTGCTGAAAAGTTGCATACAGGGGTTTTCGGAGGCGCTGAGCATGAATCTCAAATCCGTTTTTCGATTCAGCTTTTCGTTACATAGCTCAGTATAAGCTAAAGATATTAGCTTAACATGTAAGCTTTTACTGAACTTGAATCGAAAAACGGATTTCAGATTCGTGCTCAGCGCCCCCGACAACCCCTGTATGCAACTTTTCAGCAAATGTTTTCTAAAAAACTTTTTCGGTTCCCCTTGATCCCCCCTTGCCAAAAAATTACAATTTTTAAAATTTTAAAATTTTTGAATTTACCTGCCTCCAGTATGCGCACCCATAGAAAATTTCAAAGTTATTGCTCAGAAAAATCAAGTTATAGCTGGGGGGAATTGCGCAAGAGATCCCTCCTTTGTTTCAGTTTCCGTTTCAGTTTTAGGTAGATTCAGTATAAGGCAGTTTTAGTTTTAAGGCAACATGTTGCCAGCACGTTAACAGTATACCGAATACCGAGTTTACCGATGCTACTTCAATTTGTATTATATGCTTCCTCATCTTATTGTAGGGATCAGATTTAAATTTTATAAATTTGTTACTACTTATAATTATCTACAGTTTAAAGACAAAGTAAACATTTTAATGTCTTTTACAATCTGTTAAATGGAGTGTGGAGTGTGTGGTTTATGAGCGTTTACTATTCTCACTTTACTACAATTACTGTTGACATTTGGCATTTTATTCCTGCATTATCTGTTGTCTGTAAGCGCTCCCTATGAAACTACTTTATTAGCTCTAATATAATGTCGGTGTCTGTTCAACCACCGGGAGTCCGATTAGTAATACCCCATTTAACACTGATCCGCAAAAATTATTTTCCGTCTTGGAAAGGGGGGGCACTAGCGATCACGTTGTATTTACTCTCCGTATACCCAACATTAAATTTCTGATTTTTTAATTCGGCGCAATCAAAAAGTGTTGCTTTTCTTCAAATAAAAAATTAATAATCCACTTTTAATAAACTTTTGAGGCGCTGTTTCTACATTTGAGTGACAGCGCCACCTTAAAATTTGGATTGTCTTCTCTCTAAAGTACGAATACATTTATGAAGTACAAACACTCTTGAACAGTCAAACACTCAGCATTCCTAATGGTTTGTTAATCTAACAATACAAATGACCTTTATCGCTTAATTGAGAGTACTTAAGTACCTTTATAACAAGAAAACTGAGTATGAAAGACACCCATTGTAAATCAGAAGCCCAGGAGGATACCTTTCGTCTAACCGCTAATTAGTGTAATTACTGCTAATCGGACCAATTAGGGCAAAATCGCCAGAATAAACAGACTTCTGAAAAAGGGAACGCTTTCCGATAACAGTGTGTAACGTCTGAACGGGAAGAGAGAGGAATTGACTTTGACATAGGCAGACTGTACGGCAGATGGTTTATGTTAGCCATTGAAATATGGAAAATAACATAATCTTAAAAGCAGACAAAGCTGATAAGCTACCTGATAATTTATCACAATTTTTGAACTGAGCAAACAGCCAGGATTAGGCCACTAATTCAGGCTTTTGGTACAATTGGGGATTACTGTACGCTCAATAGGACGAATTAAGCCTTGTCTCTCAATGACCAGAGAGAGCTCGAATTTTATAAAATTTTTCTGCATCACATATTCTTAAAATTTATTGGTCTGTTGTCTTGAAATCTAAGCATCATGATTGAAACGGAAAAACCGACGGATGGTTGGTGGAGAGCTACAGCACTACTAGAACTAAAAAGATGCTTAAGCCGGTTTATGCTTGTCCGTTTGGGCGTTTATCCGTTTGGGTGTAGTCTCCTTTGGAATAGCTTTATCCGTTTGTCCGTACGGAAGGGGCAGAAAAAGTAGAGTAGTGTTGAACATTTTCTTGAGCCCAAAATGACAGACGACCAAGTCAGGGCTATTCATTGGTTTGACAAGGACACGTAACAACAATGCAAAACAATTTTTGTTCTTTGAAATATCGAATATATAATCGAATAAAAAGAAATTATCGAATAATATGTGAACACAATTTTCATGTCTTGTTGTATTTTAGATTTTGGCATGTTGATAACATCTTCTTTAAAATTTACCCTTAAGATAGCCAGTCAAAGTTGAAAAAGCTGCAAAGATCGAAGGATTTTTTAAAATTAAAAAAATTGAGTAACTATCGCAATTCTATGCTAAACTAGCTGACATTTGGTATTCATTATCTTCGGGGCATGGGCTAATTTTCCAGCAAACGGCTAGCTCAGGTCATCAACGGAGTTTCTCAAACCTAAAAATCTGGTTTTTTGATGAATTTTAATTTTTTAAAATTTCTGCTTCAACCGAAAGTTCAATCAACCAAAGCCTTAGAAAATAAGTAAATTGTTGAAGCAAAATATACAGCTAAAGCTAAGCTATAGTACGACCAAAAGATTTGTGTATAAGCTTCGACCGTTTATAGCAGATTAACTTTTGGAGTAAACACCAACAATGTATGTATTTTCAGAATCCTCAGGAACCCGAGAAAATCCAAAATTCCGGGTTTCATTTACGGAAAATAAATAATTTTAGTTTTTTGCCCAATTTTTATCACAATCAAAATTTTGTTTTGACAATTGAGGTCCCGCTACACATTTTTGCTCTTAGAAGCTTTTCACGAAAATGTATCCAATTCCCAGTTTTGCGGGTTTTAAAGATTTCAGAAATTAAAAAATTTTTTCCAATACCCACAAGAAGGGTATCATTCGAAAGCTCTTATTGCGCTGAACAAGTCTGCAATAGAACGAACTTTTGAAAGTGCATTCAACTCCCGGAATTCGCGAAAACCTGATTTTCCGGATTTTACAAATTTTCTCCAATACCCTCAATATGAATGTCATTCGAAAGCTCTTGATGAGCTGTGCAAGTTTTCTAATCAACTCGCAGAAATGAACCCACTTCTCGGAACTCACGATAAACTTCCAAGATAAGGTTAAATACCAGGGATGGAAACTGGGTCATGGGTCATTGGGTCATGGGTCGTTTGGGCCACCATTTTTGCTGGGGTCACTGGGTCTTGGGTCACCAATTTTGTAAACCGTTTGGGTCAGTGTGGGTCTGGGTCAAACTTCCTGCGGGTCACTTTGGGTCTGGGTCAGCAATTTTTATTGGGTCATTTTGGGGCTGGGTCACAGGGTCTTACCAAATTTCAAATTCGAAGATTTGACATTGTTCCAATTACGTAAAACTGTCGCTGCTACAAAAATTTTTCGCGCCGTCGGCGCGAATTTTAAATTGAATTATGTATTGCTTCTGTGAATTGAGTAGAGCTTGCTGTGACTTGTCTGGTCATTATGTTTTCGCTGGTTCACGTAACAAAAGCCATGTACACTTCCATAGATTTTAAAATTTTAAAATTTTAAATATTTTGCTACATCAAACCAATCAGATCTTCCAAGTAAAATAACTATTATTGAAAAATAATGAAAATGACAAGATTGAGGAGCTCTGAACCTACAAACCATACAAATCGGTATGTATAGGTATACCTACTGCTTACCCAACTTCAAAAATCAAGAAAGTTATGGCGCTTCAAAACCACTTCACAAAAGGATAATGTAAAGTCAGTTAATGTCGAGTTATTTTATTGGGTCATTTGGGTCTGGGTCACTATAATTCTTGGGTCAGCTGGGTCTGGGTCACGAAAACGATTGGGTCATTTGGGTCTGGGTCACGGAATTTTCAAATTTCATGGGTCGCCTTGGGTCTGGGTCAAATTTGCGTTTGGGTCAAGTGGGTCATGGGTCAGAAATAATGACCCAGTTTCCATCCCTGTTAAATACGGAGTTAGTGATTTCCGGGAATTTGATGCATTTGTGAACATTGGTTCTATTACAGGATTTGTTCAGCTCATCAAGAGCTTTCGAATGGCAACCCATATTGTGGGTATTGGAGAAAATCTTTTAACTCCGGGAACTGAGTCTATTTTCAAGAGTTCGTTCTATTACAAAAGTTCTTCAGCTCGATGATAACTTCCGAATGGTACCGATGTTGTGGCGGCATTGGAGAAAATTTTTAAAATTCCAAAATTTTGAAAACCCGGAGTTCCGGATATTCTGGAAATATTCGTGAAAATCTTGTAGGAGTAACAATATGCAGCGGGACCCGCACTGTTCCATCGTGGAAACAAAATTTTGATTGCGATAGAAATTTGGTGAGAAACTAAAAATTTAGATTTTCCGTGAACGAAACGGATTTTTCCTGATTTCGAAGTCTCGGGTTCATGAGAGGATTCTAAAAAATATATACATTGTTGGTGTTTACTCCGAAGGTTAATCTGCTATAAACGGCCAAAGTTGTAAACACATTTGTGTTACTATAGTTTCGGTCCTTATATTTTGGTAAGACTTTAGTAAAATTGCTTCAACGGAACTTCACATTTGCAATTTTATATTTAACTTTTTGTAGATCATTCTGTGATGTGATGAAGCATTAGAGGACTGCTCGAAAAATACATCAAAAACATTTCATCATGGTTCAGGAAAATTGAGACCTTAAAATTATGTTTTAAGTTTCAAATAAAGCTATTTTGACTTGATCAAAATATTCCGTCCTGAAAAAATCAGACCTTTCTGAAGAAGGAAACAGCCTTCTGGGGGATTGCAGACACTAGTATTGGTGTTCAAAGAAAAAGATTAAGTGGCTACCATCTTTGCTGTGTTGTGGATTACGTTCCTCTTATGAATAATATTTGCGAGTTCAGTATTCCTGCAGAGGCCAATCAGAAAAATGGGGACATAGAGAAAGATATGTATATATACGAAATCAGACTACATGATACTTCTGTCCCTATTTCCAATCTTATTTTTGTTATTTACTGTATTAAATTTTACACTGAACTACATTTAAACTAAACCTAACGAACACAGATGAGTGAGCCGGAGCAAGCATGACATGAGCAACAACATGTAACACGTTGTATTCTGAGAACTTTTCAGGAATGAGTACATACAGACCCTAAAGTAGAGCTAAAGTTTGATTTTCTATTCTTCGATTTTGATCATTTTCAAAAATTTTAGTCCGCATGTTGCGTATAGTTTAGCGAGTTTATAAAATTTAAGGGCGGTCCATTTTTGGACCATTTTTTCGACTTTCTCCGATCTCGCTGATTTTTACATATTTTATTGTCCAAACGTTATATTTTGACGAGTTTTTAAAATTAAAGTCGTAACTCTTATGGTTGTCGAGTAATTTCACCTCAAAGTTGAGATTTCATGTGTTAAACATAGGAAATTTAAAAAGTTGTCATTTTTGCGTGCGCCAAAAAAATCTCCCGACAAACGTTGATGAATCTGAGCAAATTATACATTAAAATAAAGCTAAAATGTTAAACTGTGGTACCCTAGAATTAGAATTTTAATTTAGGTCTTTAAAATTTTTTAATTAATTTTTAAAGGATTAAAATTTGACTTGATGATCAAGTTGTATTAAATTTTAATCTTTCAAAAATTAATTAAAAAACTTTAAAGTTTAAAGGCCTAAATTAAAATTCTAATTCCAGGGTACCGCAGTTTAACATTTTGGCTTCATTTTCATGTATAATTTGTCCAGATTCATTGACGATTGTCTGGAGATTTTTTGGCGCACATGAAAAAATGACAACCTTTTAAATTGGCTATGTTTAACATATGAATCCTCGACTTTGAGGTGAAATTACTCGACAACCGAGGAGTTACGACTTTTATAAACTCGTTAAAATATACCATTTGGACAATAAAATATGTGAAAATCAGCGAGATTGGAGAAAGTCGAAAAAATGACCCAAAAATGGACCCCCTTAAGTAGGATCTCTTATGGCTGAAGAATAATTTCAGCTCAAAGTGGTGGGAGGTCTTCATGTGTTAAGCATAGGAAACAATGCGAAAAAGAAATCTCGTCAATGACAAAACGGAGAAGTTTAACGTCCAGTTATATTGTAAAGACAACCTCGAAGGGTGATCTGTGGGAATCAGAATATTAATTTGGTCTTCAGAATTTTTTAACTATTTGTTTGTGAACAGCCAAGTTTCAGGGTCGTATGTTTGATAACTGATGTAAATCAATAGCTCCTGGAGGTTTTTGATTTGGAAATGGTACTTGGTATTTAAAGATTTTAAGAAAGTACACATGCTGAAAAACCTTGACCAGAACAAACATTCAAACCTAATAATTTGAATTTGATGCATTTGTCGACCGTAGTTCTAAGACAAAAACAGTTTTTCACACAAATTTAGCAGAGATGGACGCGGGCTGCGGGAGCCCGCGGGATGGGACGACAACCTTCGACCCGCAGGATCCAGCGGAACAAAAATTTCTTATATTTACTTCAAATTTAGGGAATTTTTAAGAAAGCTAGATGACAGTTTTCAAAACATTACAGTCACACTTCAAATTATTAAATTGTAAATGATTTCGAAGTTGTATAAAGTGTTGATTATGTATAACCAGTCAAGGGTTTGATCTTTAAATTAAAGACGGGACAAAGCTAGAGACTTTTGAAACTTGACTTTATCTGCATTGCCTAATTTAATCATTTATAATTTGCAAACCAGCTATTTCTAAAAGATCTATGCAATGGAATCATGAATAATCATGGAACCGATGAGAACAAACACTATTCTGCTGGAGACCATATTGAACGAACCTCAAGCCGCGAAAATTATGAAGCGCAAGTTAAATTTTAAAACATACAAACCATGTGTCAGCATCACATTGAAATTAGACCTAAAAGTTTTAGTTTTAAACCAAAAATTTCTGGAAAATAATCTGTGGGAAATTAAGAAAACTGGATCAAGAGCAAATCCAAGCTCTTGACCCGGTGACCCAGTGACCCGATCCGAAAAGCGGCCCAAATTGACACGGTGACCCGGTTCCATCGCTTTTGTATGGCAGTAATTTTCTGATTCCGCTAAATTTGATTTTATTCGGCCAATTTGGCCAATATTTTGAAATCAACAATTGGTATTGTGGTTTGCAGATGATATAAGCACTTCACATTTTTACACATAGCAGCGTATTTGAATAATAACTTAAGTACTTACTTTGCATCTTAGCAAGGAAAAACTAAATAGCATAAAGTTTACATAACAAACTTACTTTAAATTTTCATATTAAATTAGTATTAATTACCATTACTTTTAGCTAATGAGACAATTAAGAAATTATGCGGGATTTTGCGGGACGGGCATAATCAAATTTGCGGGACTGCGGGATCCCGCGGGACGGGACAAACAAGTTGAGTGCGGGACGGGACGGGACGAAAAATTTCGTCCCGCGTCCATCTCTGGTTTTTAGTGAACAAATTTAGTTTTTAGTGAAAAATTTAATACAATACAATACTTTAGTTAAATACAATACGACAACACTTTCGAAAATTGAGACTTGTTGTTTTTCTCACTTTCCTATTTTTTTCTGATTCGTCTGCAGCATTTCTGAAGTCAAAGCGACAAATGTCTTTTGTAAGTGGAACACAACCCATAACACGGAAATGATGATCAAGTGCAGCCACTAGAAATTTTTCTCTTTGGGGCTTTTCATAAAATGATTAAACGGATTAACTTAAAAGTTTAATCATTTTATGAATACGCTCATGGATTAAACGGATTAAAGTTTAATCCGTGACTTAAACGGACTAGTTTAATCCGTCAATCAAAAACCTTTTGGATCTTTTGCGCTTTTCCCCCCCCAGCCCTAACTTTTGATTTTTTTGACCAATAACTTTGAAATTTGGTGTGGGTGCATACTGAAGGCTGGTGAATTCAAAAATTCAAAAATTTTAAAATTTTAAAAATTTTTAAAAAATTTTAAATTTTTGTTTGGTAAGGGGGGACCAAGGGGAACCAAAAAATTTTTTGAAAAAGATTTTGCTGAAAACTTGCATAGAGGGGTTTTCTGGGGCGCTGAGCACGAATCTGAAATCCGTTATTCGATTCAGCTTTTCGTTAGCTCAGTATAAGCTAAAGTTGTAAGCTTAACATGTAAGCTTATACTGAGCTAACGAAAAGCTGAATCGAAAAACGGATTTCAGATTCGTGCTCAGCGCCCCAGAAAACCCCTCTATGCAAGTTTTCAGCAAAATTTTTGTCAAAACATTTTTTGGTTCCCCTTGGTCCCCCCTTACCAAACAAAAATTTAAAATTTTTTAAAAATTTTTAAAATTTTAAAATTTTTTAATTTTTGAATTCACCAGCCTTCAGTATGCACCCACACCAAATTTCAAAGTTATTGGTCAAAAAAATCAAAAGTTAGGGCTGGGGGGGGAAAGCGCAAAAGATCCAACCTTTTCATAAAATACCAACGGATTAAACTTTAATCCGTGACGTATTCATAAAATCGTGACGGATTAGAAACTTGGCGGATCAAACTTTAATCTGCAGCCTTTTCATAAAATGATTAAGTTTAATCCGTTTAATCCGTCACTTAAAAACAGTTCAAAAGCACAAAAGCTTAATCCTTGTTATTTAAACGGATTAAACGGATTAAACATCAATTATAGTACCGATTGCGGTTGAGACATAGTCGTTAAACTTTCACTGCTCATTCATTACTTGGAGTTCAGCAATTATCGTTATGTCACAATGTAGCTTAACATTTAGCCTTTTTAATGGTTACGATGAAACTATATATTGGTTGTCCAGAATTTGGTAATTTCTGCTAATGGTAATTTTTGGTAATTTTTGGTAATTTTTGCCTACTGAAGTAATGTTTTGGTGGAACATCGGTTTCATCACTCGATATTTCTGTCAAATGGCTGGGGATCATTCTTAATAGTTTATAACGAAATCACTCTTCATTCTGGAAAATCAGATATTAAAATGTTTGTGTAACCCGAATACTAACTGTCTAGTGTCTACCTTTCTCATCTTTCTTAAGCATCAATTTTAGCTAGAAAGCTGCAAAATAAGGCTGCAGCTAGTAAAAAGTACTGGTAAGGTGGTTGTTTCCTTCTGTGCTGTGCTTTTAAATGGCGTAACTTGTTGCTCAGTATTCAGTTGGAAAGAGATTAGTTTGAGGTTTAATATATGTTATTCTACATACTACGTACCATCTCAAACTACAAACTAAAGTCTGACCAAAAATTCTTGGAACCGAAATGTGAGCGGCTGTCCTGAGTTATCATTTGAAGGTAGCGTATACAATGTATATATTTTTCGAATCCTCAGGAACCCGAGATTTCGAAAATTCGAAAAAATCCGAAATTCCGGAATTCATTCACGGAAAATTTAAAATTTTTGGTTTTTCGCCAAATTTTTATCGCAATCAAAACTTGGTTCTTACAGTCGAATAGAGCTGGTCCCGCTACACATTTTTGCTCTTAGAAGCTTTTCACGAAAATTCCGGGTTTTCTAAATTACTGGATTTTAAAAATTTCCTCTAATACCCACAAGATGGGTATCATTCGAGAGCTCTTGATGAGCTGAACAAATCTTGTAATAGAACCAACTTGCAGAAATGAGCCCAGTTCTCGAAATTCACGAAAAATTTCCAAGCTAGAGTGAAATCCGAATTTGTGAATTCCGGGACTTAGGTGCATTTTCAGACATTGGTTCTATTACAAGATTTGTTCAGCTCATCAAGAGCTCTCGAATGATACCCATATTGTGGGTATTGGAGAAAATTTTTAAAATCCGGAAAATCCGGTTTTCGCGAATTCCGGGAATTGAGTGCGAATTCCGAGGAATTGAATTTTCACGAGTTCGTTCTATTACAAAAGTTGTTCAGCTCGATAAGAGCTTTCGAACGATACCCATCTTGAGGGTATTGGAGGAAATTTTTAAAATCCGGTAATTTAGAAAACCCGGAATTCCGGAAATTGGGTGCATTTTCGTGAAAAACTTCTAAGAGCAAAAATGTGTAGCGGGACCAGCTCTATTCGACTGTGAGAACCAAATTTTGATTGCGATAAAAAATTGGCGAAAAACTAAAAATTTTAAATTTTCCGTGAATGAAATCCGGAATTTCGGAATTTTTCGGATTTTCGAAATCTCGGGTTCCTGAGGATTCGAAAAATGTATACATTGTATAGGCTACCTTCAAATGATAACTCAGGACAGCCGCTCACATTTCGGTTCCAAGAATTTTTGGTCAGACTTTAGTTTACTTTTCTGGCGTAGTTCAGTAATCTGGTGGTATCCTTTTGTGTAAATTGACCTTACGGGCTCCAATTCTTTATGGAAATGGATGAAACTTTTCTAATGTCTATAATATTTTGGTGCTCTTTAAGATTCTGGGACCATTCACCATTGTGAGGAAAAACGCGGGAAAATTCACTTTTCCGGTGCCCCCCCCAAACTTAGCTTCCTGCATGTGTCTGGTGAGAATAGCCTTTTACATACTTTAACATGGGGTCAGGTGTCAGAACCAAGCTTTTGAAGCGGGTCTTGCAGATCCCCCGAAAATTTTCGAAATTTCAGGAGGTCCAGTCTAAAGCGAATTATTTCCGAATGTTAGTAGAAAATTTGCAGAAAATGCCCATTTTTTTACCATTTTTAGTTACACTTTGAATCAAATTTTGAAAAAATTGTCTAAAATTTTCAATTTTTTGGTCGAACGAAACAGTTTGGGAGTTTGCCATGGTCCTTCTCGCAAAACGGATCTACCCGTGTTTTCTCTGTCTGGAGGGTGTGCACTCCTCTAATTCTCCCACGTCATCTTATGGCAAAACCTTCGAACTAGCACCAACTTAGTTGAGAGGTTTATACCATATCTGAATATTTTTGGTTTTAAGGTAAAAGCCGCACTGTCCATGTTGATAGAAACAACCTGGATGTATAACACGGCTAGATTCGAAGGAGTTGCTTGAGAAAACGAAAAAATTTCAATTACTTTTGAATTGTTAACTAACTGAGAATTCCCATCCCAACTCAATTCAGTTAAAATCCTCACTTTTGGGAATTAACTTTAGATAAATCTTGGAGAGAGTCTGCAACCTGTCTCGGGTATCCCAAAGCCATTTACAACTTTTCACTGAAATCAAAACAAAGGCTGGCTCCCCTTAGTCCATTTTCTCTTTGAAACCTTAATTTTTTAAATATTCAAAATTTTGTTGCATTGTCTTCGCTGAAGTGCCCAACTGCATTGACACAAAATTCTGTTTTAGAACGAAATTCTCTTTGCCTTTTAAAACTTTTGAAACTTTTTAGGCAGTTGCAAGTTAAAGCTAAATTTAATATTTTGCTATATAGCCCTATGATTTTTATGGCATCGCAACCCGGGATTTCAAGAACGGTAAACTACTAGGTATTTCGCAAAGCGAAAGACAAAGACAAAGATAAAGCGCACCAATTGTATCCAGATTATATGCGTACCCCTGTCAGTCGCATCCAGACATTCGTAGGTTTTTCCGGAGAAAATCCGGATTATGGGGGGGTGAGGGACCCCTCTGGGGGGGGTGAGCTCAGGTCTGGGGGGGGGGGTGGAAACCCCCCCCCAAACCCCCCCCAAGCACACGTATGGTCGCATCCCTATCCAAGTCCATAGGGTCCGTGGTTCGATTTCCGGCCAGGACATATCTATGTACATTTGCATACACGACCAATTAAAATTCGAAACTGAACTGAATTATCTACTAAACTCAAAATGATGCTAAAATGTGCAAGCTGAGAGACACCTATTGTTTTTGTAATCAGTTTGAAGCACAGTTCATGCAAGTAGGAAACCATCGATTAACTCTGACTCCTTTACAAAACAATAGGGTGAAGGAGCTAGATTAGGATCAGTCTTTCCTGGAAAGATATTCTTGATTTTAATATAACAAAGTCAAAATGTAGCTGTACATTACTTTAATGGGTACAAGAACATAAGTACCATAGCTTCAAGCTAAGAGCTTCTAATAGTATTAGGTCGCACCTCTAAATTTATGTATATTAGGAAGGAAAGAGGACTATAATAAAGAGGCGACGCCTGTCTTTTTCGTTTTGCATTAAATAGCATTTCTTGGTAATGATATTTTTCAATAAATCTAAGCAACTTTAATTTGAATTTTCTACTAATCCCGCTAACGTTATATTTACCAACCTCTTTTTCATTAACAATTTATTTGATCTTTACACTGAAATTCTGTTCATTACTCAAGAACATTATCGAAGCATCGCTCACTGCGAAATTACCACATTTATTTCAAATTGAGAAAATCTTAACTAGAAACATTTTTTGTTCTGTAAATCCAGTAGTTGCATCAGTTTCGTTTCCTACCGGGAATATCGTATCAATTTATTAGCTAATTTCATTTGCTTTTTCCATCACTGATTCCTTGTACTTTGTGGACACTAAATCGTCGTTTAGGTACGTCTTTGCTACAAGCTTACCACAGCTAACTAAACCTATTTAATTAATTAGCTATCTCATTAAGAATTTAATGATGTCTACATAGCGACCAATTACAGGAATGATAGGAGATAGGAGAAAACTCCAAATTGTTTGTGACATGTTTCCGTGACATTTCGCTTCCAAATATTATTTCCTTGGTCTTTAGTCGAATGATAAATTCAAATGGAATCAAAGCCTACGTACGTCTTTGGTCCGCTTGAGAAAATTTCAATAATCCAGGAGTCAGGTTTGGGAAATACTTTTAAGGGTAACCCAAATTAACAGTGACAAGACAAGCTAACCAGCTGTTAGCAGTGCAATCACAGAAAGCGCCCAGCATTAAATGGGAACTTTCAATCATTTTAAATCAGGACCAAAGGGGGGCACAGTTTGAATTAATAGCTGATAAAAAGAAATTCCTCAGGCTGAAGTATTTCCAACCTAGCCTACAGCGACGTTAGTCTACGTAAATTCAGTTGGGAAGCAATTAATTTTTAATTGAGTTATAAGCTGGGGTAATTAGTAGAAAGCTTCCTAGGAACAGTCATTAAGGTTTTGGTTCGGTGTCTTTAAGTAGAAGTCAAGCGCAAGGGAAGAAATGTAGGTATCTTTAAAGTTCCAATCAAGAGAATTGAGTTGCCGATTGAAGCTTAGAGGCCTTTCATAAGTTATGCAAAAGATTCCTTTAGAAACGTGTCGTCTGTTATTTTAGTTCCCCGACTAATTCCACTCAGCTAAGGCAGTTTTAGCCTTTCTCTATCACACACTGGGACTCATTTAAATGAATTGGAGGCGAATTTAGAGTAAAGGGAACGGAAAGGAAACGTTTCAAGCGTCAAACAAATGAAGGATTACGGTAGAAAGAAAGCAAAATTCTTGTCACCGGCTGGTCCCCATGTTTTTGCGATGATTAGGTACAAATATTGAATGATTTCCATATTTGTGTAATGAGCTCAAAACTGTGGAGTGTGGATCATATAAATCCTGAAATTGATTTTATTGATTTAGGACAAAACCAATGTAGTTACTTCCAGAATCTTAGTTGGAAGAATAAAGTAAATGCTATCATAGTTTTGAGAGAGCGGAATAATAGCAGGCTTAGCTATTGAGTTATTATGGTCAGATCAATAAAACGCGTCGTATTATTATTTACCAATAAAATGTTGCATATATTTAGTTATGTAATCAGCTAATTAGAAAACGGTCACAAGATTTGTTGTGTAGTTGTTTGCTGCTTCACTAATTAGAACAAAATATATGATTTATTTTAACGTTATTGCGTTTTGTTATGTTTTGTTGTTGTCAGCTCTGCTGTTAGCCATTGTAGAAAATTTGTGTTTTCTCTATGTACTCTGATAATGAACGCAGAACTTTGAAGCTATGATGAAACCTCGGGCTGCTTTGACAGGCATGCAACAACAAATCTTCAATGAAAAATGATAACTTTTATATAATATTTATAAAATGATAACGTTTAGAAAAACTTTCACTTCTATAGTCTGTGATGGTTGCTGTCATAATTGCTCCAAAAATGTGCGAAACGGAGCTGAAACGACAGTGGACAAAACGCTTAAAATTTAAATTTCAATTTAAATTTAACTGAGGTGATCTCTTTAATTCCTACGTTTAAGTGCGAAAATCTATATTGCAAGTTACAGATAGCTGATATGAAAATGTTTAAAAGCTTAATGATGCATACGAAGTTCAGGGATAATAGACTAATTAGTTAGGAAAAAGTTTTAATACCTATGCTGCTTGTCACTATTTTCTTATGCCTAGGAACGAAATTAATTAGGATGCCTAGCTGATTATTCGAGAAAATTTATTGACCTCTCTCATGTGATTTATTTCATGCCAGCAGTTACAATAAATAGCAATTTTAAAAGTTTTAAATACAAAAAATTATGTTGCTGTTATCAATTGTTTTATGACTGCTGATTTTATCATGCGAAATGAAAGGTATCAATCGCTGAATCTTTTAAGGCTCTGATTTCTTTTGGACACATATTGCTAGTTGACGGCTCAAATCAAGATGAAATTTTACAAATCTTTTCAGAATAAGATCTTACCCGTTCTAACACCTCCGCTCAATCTCGCTTGCGCTTTTTCATCCAAAGCACGTCTACTACATCTGAAAGAAGCTCCGAAAATATTTATGTCCTTGTATCTTTACACCGTTAAGGCTGGTGCGAAAGTTTGAGCAAAACTGTACCATGTTTGGGTGTTTTAATTTAGAGCTTCCTGAAGCTGACTTTGATTGAAGTGCCTACAGAAATAAGGCTCGGTCCAATTTATTGATGATTCATGTTTACCAAAATTTAACATTTTTTATCAAAATTTAGCGATTTTTTCAAAACATTCTTAAAAATCTCTAAAAATTGATTGACTAAATTTCTGGCCAAAAATGGAAAGAATTGGAATTTCTGCTTATTTAGGGGTAGTAGACCCTCTCAAAATTTTGAAAAGTTTTGGAGTAGACCCCTCACCAGAGCAGGGGTAGCACTTCCCCCAGATTCGGACCCCGTGTTAATGTATGCCTGCAATCAGTTGTGTTCATTTTCAGTAGTGACAGTTGTGGGGGAATTTCTACTTTACTCGATTTTGACGGCTTCTAACTGTGTGCGTCAGAACCGTTAATAACATTCAATTACACTAAGAAGAGGAAGTAATTCTCTAAACGAGTGGTCTCTCTAGGTGCTCTTAGCAAACAATTGTAGTCAATAATGTAAACTCGCTCACTGCGCACCGATGAATTTGCGATACCTCATACGGGAAAGAGCTAAGGATTTGGTGTTAAAAAACGAATGCTTGGCAAAGTCAAATTTTTCCGGAAAAAGCTACGGTTATGTACTGATTACGTTATTTATTGTACGCACGTTTTTGAATTATTCCACTTAGAAGAAAGCATTTCTTGTGGCATTGTGTTCTGCTCTCAAGTTTTAACTAGACATACATATGTACGTACGTAATGATTTAGTTCAATTTGAAGTCTCCAGTACCGGTAATGTTTGCATTCTTTAAAGTCCTGAAACTGTTTGCAAGGGCTGGTCGGAAATTTGCTTCATCACCAGTCTTGTTAAGATTGAATTTTTGCCTCATTTCCATTAAATAGGCTCTAGCATTTTCGGCGAGCTCTTGGGGAGAGAAAAATCATGGACTGCTCTAATTATTTGTGCCTATTTACATCAGTAGAGCGAGAGAGAGCGCTTTCCGACCATGTAATTTCACATTAATCAGCTAATAAACGGTGAGCCAAATTGCTATTAGCAGGTTATTTAAAGCAAATCTTTGCTTGTCCAATCTCCTCTCCAGAGTCAACCTAAATGAAGGTTTCAAATTCCTTTTCTCGCTCTTAAGGCCCGTCCTAGGGATCAGTGCTTACATAATTAGTGGAAATTTGTAGAGTTAATTAAGACGCCTTTCCCTGAGTTTCTCTTCCCATTTTATACTAGCGGGGCTAAAATCACTGACTTTTACAGTAATAGCTTCTTTTATAATACCAACTCGGAAATTAAGGAAAGATCTCAGACTAAGAGAAAGACAAGCTGAATTGAACTTGTTGATAGCAATGGGAAGGGGTGTTTAAAAAGCACTCTTGATATATATGATGGACATATTCGTTCCAGGCACAAAAATTAGGAGTATTGAAACAAAATAACAAAAAACAGACAAAAATAAATTAACTAGTACATAGATATGAGTAGGTAAGTAAAAAATCAAATTTAAATGAACTAAAAATTTTAACATCTGTAACTGCGGGGAGAGAGCAGCCAGGTCCCGTAAGGCCCGAAAAACACTAGACCATAAGAGAGTAACCGAATAGGTCAGACAAAAGCGGAGCAGGCGCCCGGGCCTGTTGCGGGCGGGCGGGAGGACGGGCGGAGAAGTAGTAGGAGGGCCAGATATGCCGTGGTTTACCCGGCCCTCCTAGGAAAAACCCGATCTTCCGTTGAGGTTCTTCGCTTCTGGGAAGGGTAATAACCACGGTTGTGAAGCCCAATTTGTTGAAAGCCACTCCACTGCGGCAAAGCGGACTTCTTCGGAGCAGTAACCCCTGCTTCATGATATCTATGAAAAACCAAACTAGGCCCTCCAACTGTGTTATCCTTAACCAGTTTATGCCAATGTTTAGTGAATTTATTGAAAAGAGGAAGGATTGTATGCTTCCGAATTTTATTCGTCATGTGTGTAAGCCAGGCCAGGTAAAGAAATTAATTCGGTACACTAATTTGGATGTAGGGCCCATAAAGTAATCCAAAAATGTACCGTCTTTTCGGAAACTTGTATGAACTGTCCTACATCCAAGTTAGTGTACAAAATGGGCAATTTCTTTACCTGGCCTGGCTTACAAACACATGATGAATAAAATTCCGAAGCATTCAATCGTTCATTTTTTCAATAAATTCACTAAACATTGGCATGAATTGGTTAAGAATAACATAGATGGAGGGCCTAGTTTGGTTTTTCATAGATATCATGAAGCCGGGGTTACCGAAATTACAAATGGGATCAAAGTTGCTCAAATGTTTGGCTTCGATGCAAATACCCTATATCTCTGGTGCACAATGCAGAAAAGCCCACAGGTCTGTACGCCGAATGGAAACCCACGGAAGATGGGAAATTCAAGAGATGGCTACAATGGGGTAGAAATGAAGCAATGTGGCTGGAGTATATGGCTAAGACAGCAGGAGTTCGGGTAGAGCATGCTTACAATGGGGACAAAAAGAATAGGAAAAGCTAAAGTTGATGCTTGGGTCGCTGAAAAGAACCTCGTTTTACAATTTCATGGGTGCTGTTTCCACGGACACTGCTGCCAATTGGATAGGAATCAGGACCCTAGGATAGAACGAAACGAAGGGAAAGAACAGAAAGGGTTTCCCAGGTGATCAAGGATGGGGGTTTCGAATTAATTGAAAAGTGGGAATGCGAATTTGAGAAAGACTTAAAAAATTCTCGGGATATGCAAGAGTTTATGGAGGAACATTTCAATCGTCCTAAGAAAACATCGAGCCTTACATTTGCACAATTAGTTAGCCAAATTCAAGCTAATAGACTTATTGGATTAGTCGAGGTTGATATAGAGGTACCGGAGGATGAGAAAGAACATTTTGCTGAAAAAGCGTAGAAATTAGTAAAAACGGTATTGGAGATCACATGAAAATTTTGCTATTTGAATGATCTCATGAACCAACCTAGAAGGGGTCTAATTGGTAGCTGCTTTGGAACGAAAATTTGTCTGGCTACACCTCTAATTAAGTGGTATTTAAAACACGGACTGAAAATTACTAAAATTTATCAAGAACTGAGTTCAAACCTAAGTCCTATTTTAAAGAAGTGGGAAATGAGGTAACTTACCATCGATCAGCAGCCGATTCCGACCCGGATCTAGCACTCAAAGGGGAAATGTTCAAGCTTTTAGGAAATTCCTATTATGGTCGAACTATTACAAACTTAGAAAAGCACCAAGATGTAAAATATTGTCAGAAACCAGGGACTAGTAGGGAAGTGAATGGGTGGAGACTTAGGAGACTAGATGATCTGGGAAATGGGGTCTACGAGGTTCAATCGGCGAAATCTAAATTGTTGATCGATTACCAGAATTGGTGGGGTTCTTTGTCTACCAATACGCCATACTTAGGATGCTAAAATTCTACTATGACTGCCTAAAACTCAATTTGTGGCCCGAAACTTTCCAACTTTATCAAATGGACGCCGATTCCCTCTGCTTTGCCTGTTCTTCTGAAATCTTAAGAGATTGTTTCTCTATTCGAAATGAGAAACAATGGGATAAGGCCCTTAAAGACTTCTTTGTCCTAGACTCTAGTCAAAAAAGAATACCTGGACTATTCAAAGTAGAGTGGGCGATGGTATAATAGCCCTTTGTAGTAAAACCTATTGAGCATGGGGAAAGACGAATAAAGTCTCCCATAAAGTAGTAAGCAAGGCCCTAAATAGCTACACTCCCGAAGATTTCAAAGATGTTTTGGAACGGGCAATACTAAATCTGGGGAAAATCGAGGGTTCCTACATCCAGACAATAAAACTTATCAGTATCATCATACTAAAGTAGCCCTAGGCTATGTCTACCCCAAACGAATATTGCTAGTGACGGGGTTAATAGTACGGCCCCTTTGGATACATAGAATTGTTGTACTTGTCTTATCCCAACAGTTTTCCTAAGGATTACTGTAAATAGTTTCTTCTCACACCGCCACTATATAGGAACGTGGTGCAAACGGGGGTGCACTCCTTTACATTATTACACGTTGAAATTAACAGGGCCCAATTTGGGGAGGGGGTACAAGCGTTTTTTGCTTTACAAATAGATATACAAAATATACTAAGCGAGTGAGCGACCCCCGTTTGGAACTATGTACCCATGTAGGGGTCTTTTCCAGATTACCCCCACCACTTAAAGTTCTTAAAACTCGACCAAATGAGCTGAAATTTGGTGTGGATATGTTTTCGACCACGCTGAGTTCAAATATCGCAAAATTAGGGTAACCGAAAAATTTTTTGTCTTCAATTTTGCTGAAAAGTTGTATATAGGAGTTTTCTGGGCCGCAGAACACGAATCTGAAGTCCGTTTTTTGATTCAGCATTTCGTTAGCTTGATATAGGCTAAACTTGTAAGCTTAAGTTGTAAGCTTATGCTGAGCTAACGAAAAGCTGAATCAAAAAACCGACTTCAGATTCGTGTTCTGCGACCCAGAAAACCCCTATATACAACTTTTCAGCAAAATCGAAGACAAAAAATTTTTCGGTTACCCTTGGTCCCTCCCCCCCTTAGAAATCGAAAAAAATCGAAAAAAAATCGAATTTCGCGAAATTGAAAAATTTTGCGATATTTGAACTCAGTGTGGTGGTAAACATACCCACACCAAATTTCACCTCATTTGGTCGAGTTTTAAGAACTTTGAGTGGTGGGGGAGGTTAATCTGGAAAAGATCCCCCCCATATAGGAGCGGTGTGAGAGGGGGTCGATTTATGGGGGGGTAAGCCGTTAGCGCCCATAGCAGTTTTTGCCTTCATTACATAGAGTGTGACACTTGTCATTATATACTCTTATCATCATTATGTACTCTTGATATCACTGATACAGAGAAAGGATTAACTTTTGCTAAATCTAAACAATTATAAGTTCTACTGTTCGGTTTGGAATTCAAAATGAGAGTGTTTAATTGCAAAGGATTTATGGAGACACATTGGTAGGACTGGCACTCTTCTTGATATGATGGTGCAACTGCAGCTGAGGATAGGGAATTTCACAGGAACGGACTGAGGCGTCAGCGATTTCAGTACTGTCGTAGACTAAGTGAAAGAATTAAATTTTTAATTTTTAGATTTTTAACATCTGTAACTGCGAGCAATACGTAACTGAACGAAGCAT
>JASAND010027936.1:0-18094 GCA_030248195.1 Trissonchulus latispiculum
TCGATTTACTATATGTGCACCCAACCAAGACGCCGAAAAACGCCGTTTTAAGGGGTTTGACCACTGGTCAATAGGCCCCATAGACCGTAGTGACCACTGGTCACTTCCTCGATTTCGGCAATATGCCCATTGAAACGAGCGTAGTCGATTTACTATATGTGCCCCCAACCAAAACGCCGAAAAACGCCGTTTTAAGGGGTTTGACCACTGGTCAATACGGCCCTACACCGTAGTGACCACTGGTCACTTCCCTCGATTTCGGCAATATGCCCATTGAAACGAGCGTAGTCGATTTACTATATGTGCCCCCAACCAAGACGCCGAAAAACGCCGTTTTAAGGGGTTTGACCACTGGTCAATAGGCCCCATAGACCGTAGTGACCACTGGTCACTTCCCTCGATTTCGGCAATATGCCCATTGAAACGAGCGTAGTCGATTTACTATATATGCCCCGAACCAAAACGCCGAAAAATGCTGTTTATAGTGAGTTTTCCCTACTTTGACCCTGGACGAGAACCACGGGAGCCATGCTGACCAGTGGTCCCTTCGGGCGGTATCGGCAGTATGCTCACCGTTTTCAGCGACCCCGATTTACTATATATGCGTACCACCCCAAGGCCGAAAAACGCCATTTTTAGTGACTTTTAGGCCATTAAGTAAAAGTGGGACTTAGAAACTTTTCGTGAAAACAGGTGAAAAAATGCAAAGTTTGGGCCCATCTCCTGAAAGCTACAGAGCGAAATTGAAAAATCCCCCTCGTTACATTCCGCGCATAGTCCGAAATATTCAAATAGAACAAACCAAACCGATCTAGCTGCTAACCTGTGACAAAAAGTCGATCACAACCGAAGTGCCAAAATAGCGAATGTCCAACTTTGGGGCCTTGGCACAGAGCCAAAATTGGCAGTGTGCCAAAATTACCAAAAAGGTTGCATGGGAGGACCCTGCCTACCAACATATAATAGTAGCATAGGACCAAAATGCCCATATCGTTCCAACACTGCGCTGACATAAGCACTTCCGAAAAGCGTTATTAACCGAGAAAAAAACAAACGCACGGTAACTCCCGCCTAGTGCAAAATTTCGAAGTTCGGAATTTTAACCAAAAGTATGGTGGTACTTGTAGTACTACGCTAGTACTTTACGGTGGTAACATTTTTACCCCTCCCGGACCTCTAATTAGCTGGCACCAGGCCAACACTGTCTCCAGGGGGGCTGCGCAGACGCCTTTATACCCATATTATGTAGGGGCGCTATCGCGCCCCTACATAATACCCACAAGATGGGTATCATTCGAGAGCTCTTGATGAGCTGAACAAATCTTGTAATAGAACCAATGTCTGAAAATGCACCTAAATCCCGGACGTATTGGAGAAAACTGGGGGAAAATGCCCTCGACGGGCAGCCAACTTGGTAGGGAAAGACTTGAATGTTAAATACACGGTGCACGGTTACAGCTGAGATTCTGCTGAAGCGGAAAAACGCCGTTTCTCAGCGACTAAAATGGCAGAAACCAGCTTTGCTGTGGGATGGGCTGCGGGATGGGCATGTGCTTCATAAAGCTGTTGTTTTGCATTCTGAAGCTCTCTATCATTATTCAGCAAAGCGACACATAATAGGCTTCAAAGTTCGCGCGAATAGGGCGGAAGGAGGGTCACAGGGTTGGGCGAGACCGAGATTTTATCGAGACCGAGAACGAGACCGAGACCAAGGTACCGAGACCGAGACCGAGACCGAGACCAAGGTACCAAGACCGAGACCGAGACCGAGACTAGCAATTTTTAGCTTAAAATTAGTTTCAACCATTTTTTGAGGCTTAGATCTAGTATTAGGGGCTTTAACACATAAACATATGGTTTCCGCACCTCGTTAGTTAATTCTCAAAACATTGATTTAAAATTTTCGCCAAAATTAGATATTTTCAAAAAATTTCCGGTCTCGGTCCGAGACCGAGACTTTTGGGTGAGCGAGACCGAGACCGAGACCGAGACTGGCCAAGTCTCGGCTTTTGGGCGAGACCGAGACCGAGACTCCCAACCCTGAGGAGGGAATTCCCTTTTCGGTGACAAAGCTGGTTTCTTTCATTTCAGTCGCCGAGTAGATTCCCTATTCGGCGCACAAAGCTGGTTTCTTTCATTTTAGTCGCCGAGTAGATTCCCTATTCGGCGCACAAAGCTGGTTTCTTTCATTTTAGTCGCCGAGTAGATTCCCTATTCGGCGCACAAAGCTGGTTTCTGCCATTTTAGTAGCTGAGAAACATTTCCCGCTTCAGCAGAATCTCAGCTGTAACCATGCACCGTGTATTTAACATTCAAGTCTTTCCCTATTCTACCAAGTTGGTTGCCCGTCCTGGGTTTACTTTAGGCGAAAAAAGTGGGGGGGGGGGGGAGAGTGGGGGGGAGCCACCACCCCCCCCCCCCCCACTAGGGGGGGGGGGGGAGGTCGAAAAGTGGGGGGGGATGAAATGGGCTAAAAATGCCCAACTTACGGTATAACAAGCCTGTTTTCTACATATACTGCTATAACTAAGCTTAAAAGTGCTCAAAAATTGAGTTTTAGCACCAAAAAAGACGATTTTTGACCAAAAATTTTCAGAGACGCCGGAAAATTTTTGAAAATTTTGACCAAAAATCCTAAAAATTTGGCATTTTCTGGGCACCTTAGGGTGAGTGGGGGGAAGCCCAAAAAAGTGGGGGTGGGGAAGAGGTCGAGTGGGGGGACCCGAAAAGTGGGGGCGCCCCCCGCCCCCCCCCCCCAGTAAAGTAAACCCAGCCCGTCGAGGGCGGTTCCCCCCTAGTTTCGCTTATTTTTCCGCTGCAGAGAAAATCATGTCAGAGAAGTTGCATATATACACAATGTAAGCAAAGCTAGCTACCGTAAACAGGCTGGATGAAAACGTTCTAGTTTAACTGAATGTATTTGCTGAAGCGTAAAAATGCCTGTTAATAGCCTATTCAGAACTTTATACACGGTGTGTCATCTTAGGGTGGAAGACCACCGTTCATAGCCTTTTCAGAACTTAATACACGGTGCGTCATCTTAGGCTGGAAAGCAACTGCTCATGGCCTCTACAGAACATTATACATGGTGCGTTATCTTAGGCTGGAAGGCCACTGTTCATGGTCTTTTCAGAACTTTTTACACGGTGCGTTATCTTAGGCTATTTTAAAATCCAACCAGAACAGTAACTTTGGATATGCAGTTACATGACAAAAGTTGCTCTGCTCATTTAGGGCTTTCATTTAAAACCAAACTTGATAACTTTTGGAAATTTTGATTTTTGACAAATTAGGACCCCTTGCCAGGGCGCCACAGGTCGCTATGGACACTTCCCAGAAGTGCTCCAATGACAAAAATTGTTCACCTCCCAAAGGGCTTTCATTTGATACCAAACTTGAAAACTTCTCAAAAAACAGATTTTGGACCGGTCTGGACCCTGGTCAGGGCGTCACAGGCCGCTGGGGCTACTTTGGAGAGGTCCTCCAATAACAAAAATTTGTTCGCCTCACCACGAGCTTTCACTTGATACCAAACTTGGCCACTTTTGGAAAAATCGATTTTGGGCCATTTTGGACCGGTCCGGACCCTGGTCAGGGGCCACAGGCCGCTGGGGCTACTTTGGAGAGGTCCTCCAATGACAAAAATTGTTCGCCTCACCAAGAGCTTTCATTTGATACCAAACTAGGCCACTTTTGGAAAAATCGATTATGGGCCATTTTGGACCGGTCCGGACCCTGGTCAGGGGGTCACAGTCCGCTGGGCTACTTCGGAGGAGTCGTCCAATGACAAAAAATGTTCGCCTCACCAAGGGCTTTCATTTGATACCAAACTTGACCTTTTTGGAAAAACGGTCCGGACCCTGGCCAGGGCGCCACAGGCCGCTGGGGCCACATAAAAATCGATTTTGGGCCATTTTGGACCGGTCCGGACCCTGGCCAGGGCGCCACAGGCCGCTGCGACCACTTTGGAGGGGTCCTCCAATGACAAAAAATGTTCGCCTCACCAAGGGCTTTCATTTGATACTTGACCATTTCTGGAAACATCGATTTTTGGCAATTTTGGCCCCGGTCCACGGTCCGGACCCCTGGCCAGGGCGCCACAGGGGTCCGGGCGAAACCTAGTATAGCCTAAGCTGTAGTCTTCCACTAGCCCATCCCACATGCCAAATATGAAAGCCCTACCTAAAGCGGATCCTTCTATAGAAGGGGCTAAAGTTGGACTGCGACACGGTTGGGGCCCACCTCCATCAGGGTGCCCCCCAGCCCCATGGATAGGTCCCAGAGCGAAACTAATGGACCCTTTAGACTCACCATATAGGAGTTCCTATTCAAATACAAAACCTCAGCCCAGCAGCTCTTATGCATAGGCTGCATGCTCTGAAGGGTCCTCCGACCTGCACCCCTGGGGGAGGGGGGGTGGAAACAAACCACGTCCCGCGCGGGTGGTCAATTTTCATCTCAAGATCTACCCGGCCGATCCGGCTGAAATTTTCACAGCATGTACCCCTGCCCTGATTTTTAAAATCCTGGCGCCCTCACACGCTCCCCCTGATTTTTAAAATCCGGAAAAACCAGTTTCCGGGAATTGAGTGCATTTTCACGAGTTCGTTCTATTACAAAAGTTGTTCAGTACGATAAGAGCTTTCGAATGATACCCATCTTGTGGGTATTGGAGGACATTTTTGAAATCCGGGAATTTTGAAAACCCGGAATTCCGGAAATCGGGTGCATTTTCGTGAAAAGCTTCAAGGAGCAAAAATGTGTAGCTGGACCAGCTCTATGTGACTGTCAGAACCAAATCTTGATTGCGATAAAAATTTGGGAGGAAAACTAAAAATTTTAAATTTTCCGTGAATGAAATCCGGAATTTCGGATTTTCGAAATCCCGGGTTCCTGAGGATTCGAAAAATATATAGGCTACCTTCAAATGATAACTCAGGACAGCCGCTCACATTTCGGTTCCAAGAATCTTTGGTCAGAGTTTAGTATATATGTGAGCGGACAAACGGACAGAGGTATGAACCGGGCTTAAGGCATGATTTATTTTTGGCTTACATGTGTCACCGTAAAATTTTATAAAACGCAATTATGTATAATTATGCTTTATTGCAGGAATTATACATTAATCCTAAAACGTTCAGGAATTTTCTATAACTCTTATCACCAAATTATACAGTTTCAAGTCTAATTTTGAGATGCCTGAAGCTCTGGCGGATTAAAGCTAATTTCTCAGAAACTTCAATTTTCAAGCCGGGATTGTTCTGAAATGTTTCCCAGGTTTAATGGTGATTTATGATGATGATGATTTATGGTGATCCGCGTTATGATTTATACACAATTAACTGCACGTGAATGTTCACTTGTGAATTATGATCATATTTTGCTATTTCATCGAGAAGTTTCGTTTCGCTCTCACTCTCATTTTCCTGATGGAAGCAGACATGAACAATGTCGAATCGGTTCGGTCGGATGGATACAGCGTGCAAATTTCTTTAAAATGATGGGTCCAATTAGTGGGGGGATCAGTCGTTTTCGTGTAGATGTCGCAAGCCTGATAACTAAGAGCTCGACGCTTGTCACACTATTATTTGTTGCTTCTAGCTATTCGCTGTGAGTTCAGCTACCTTACATGTAAAAGCCGGCAAAATGTTTTAAGATTCGCCTGAATATTGAATACTTGCTTAGAAATGAACAAATAATTCGAATATTCTTTCATTTAGTGGAAAACATTTTGAAAATCCAGAAGGTTCCAAAAGCAAAAATAGGCGTAAATGTAGCAAGTAGAGCAAAGCTCGCGCCTAAGACGCGAAAATGTTGAAAAAGTTGCTATTAAAACGCCGAAATAAGGGTAAACTAAGTAAAAGTGGAAGCAATCTCGCGCCAAAGGAGCGACAATTGAAAATTTATGTCGAGTTCGGACAATAAAAGTTATCCTTTACGTCTGGTTTAAAGGGAGGGCGCACCCCCTCCCCCATGCGCGCCCCTGATCAAAACACATGCTAGACAAATTAAGATGTAATCTTTTAATCAAGTTCGTAGGAACGTTCCAACTATCTGCATAGGGAGAGAATATCACCGTGTTTATGATTATCAGAGGAGTCATATCAATTCGAAGACGGAAGGGACAATTATCATTTGCTTAACGGCAATAAAATCAAATTTTTCTTACTCTATTCCAAAAAATTAAGTGAGGAGATACAGAAGATACAGAAGAAATTTATCAACCGTAGTGAACAGTACTTCGGCTTCGCAGTTCAAACAAGGACGCCTTACAAGGTAACTACTATAACTGCTAATAACAGTTAAAATTACAACCACGACACCCTATGCCAACTACAAAAATTTGCAGAAACCTTTAATCCCAAACAAAATTACAGGCACTGTACACAAACACCAGACATCACAGCTACAGTATGTATGAATAATATATATATACAGTATTAAATAAATATGGTTTAATGTTGAATTTTAGAAGATACACATTTAAAGCACAGAAATTTCTGGGAACAAATCGTAGCTTTCGTTCCAGGAATTTTCAGGCAGAAAAAAGTCGTTATCGTCCGGAAACAGCGAACAGTTAACATCCTTAAGAAATGACTTTGCAAATGCAGCGTCATTCAGATCAAATTCTTGCTGGGGCCCAGAAAATTTAACGGCTTCAGGGGCAGGAGAGACGGAATTTTGATTAGGACAGGGGATTAGACTGTTTTTTAGACTAGGAATACTGTAAGAGGGAGAGCTGTCTGGTTGTGGTACAGTGACAGTGAATGATGCAGACGGAACGTCAGACAAGGCTTCTGCAAAACCCAATGACATCTGCGTCTGCCCTGACACGTCAACAGCAGCCTTAGCTACTACAGAAGAACTGACAGATTGTGCCAGGCCAGACGGATCCGAGGCTACATCGCCAATCGTTTTCGAGTCTTCCATGCCAGCTCCTCCAAGGCCAGCCTGATTTTCAGCTTGGCCGCATGGCGAGCAGACAGCCTAAAACAAATTACGGATAAGATTATGTTTCATTGAGAAGTGCGGTTGATAATATCTGTGAATTGTTTTTGATGACTTATGTCTAAGACCAGCAACTGAAGTAAACAGGTCAGTGACTAGGTTTATTTTAGAGATTTTTGCTTGGGGATGGGGATCAAAATTCTAAGGAGTAAGAATTCACGGAGGGGAGAGGCGAAAACGAATCCAAAAATACCGCCATTATTATTAAAAACACTGTTAAAGTTATTTGTATCATTAAAATAAACAGATTTAGCGGTCAAAAAGGCAGTTATCGCGCAAAAACCTCCGGTGAAGCGGGAAAATTTAGTAAATTTGGTCTTTTGAACGAATTTATCAAGCTAAAATTTAAATTTTGGTACCTAAAGGGGCACACCCTCTGGTTTTAGGAGGGTCAATTGGGGCGAGGAAATAATTTTGGGGAGGCTCCCCTCCCCCACTTGAATAAGCCTAGAGTACAGAGAGTGCGTGAGTCTAGGCGAAGCTCCTTTCGCCTAGACTCACTCAAAGCAACAATCGGTTAGTAGTATTGTGCTGCATTACGCGAGACGTTCACAACAGATTCCACAGAAACATACACTTTAGCTTTATCAGCTCTGCAAAGGCTGCTCCCTCCCTCCCTATCCTTATAGGCAAAGGCAATAAACAGACAAATAGAATCTTGATATTATGCAATCCAAACCAACAGAATTCCAGAAACAAACCTGTTCACTGACGACTGTGCTGTTTTCAGCTCCAAATCCTCCAACAGCGCTACTGGAGGGCCACTGGGCGTCAGTATCGATGACTTCGGTTGGAATTCCACTTTTTGGATCAAGGGCCCACTGCATTCCGAGGTCTCGCAAAACTTCAAACAACAGATCTGGCTCAACAGGCAGCTCACTATGACCATCAGACACTCCATCTGATGGGCCGCACTCCGATACGGCCCCTGTGTCGCCAGTGGGAGAAGAGTCTGAGGACTGTTGGGGGACGGGGCAGCCTGCACCTTCGGCAGAGGCACACTAATGGACGCTGCTGGACCAAAGGCTGACTCGTCCGACAACTGTTCAGTCTCCCCACCACTGCAGACAACTGCGCTATCAGTCTTGTCTTCTGACTGCTCCTGCTGTGATGCCAAGAGACTTTCAACCTGAAGAAACAAAAACAAATTCTAGCAAGTTTTCTATAGCAATCTACAAACAAGTGGATGAACATTAATCAAGTAGAAAATACACTAAATTGATACGTAGCTATGCGAAGAGGGGTGCTCCCTTTTAGGAATCACAAGTCAGAAAAGTTTTGCCCTAGCTTTCGGAAATAAGACCCACGTGTCGTACAGCTGTCGGATAAAATAGACTGTACAGAAGAATCACGACAAGATGTAGATCCCTATGGAAAGAGAAATTTACAAATTTTACTACTGACATTGCTTAATCAGGGTATTTTTCGGGATTTCTTCCGGGAGGGGGGGGCCCGGGGGAGGGGGGAGAAATTTTGGGGGGGGAGATTTTTTTTGCAAAAATGAGCCAAAAAATAGTATTTTGGCGTATTTTGCTTGGTGAAACGCAAAAAGTTCTCAAAAATGCCAGGATTTAAGCTAAAAATAGCTGTTTTTACGAAAAAATTTCCTGGCCTATCTGTGGCAAAAATTTGGGCCTTCAAAAAATCCCGGGGGAAGCAAAAATCCCGGGAGGGGGCGATTTCGGTGGGGATAGGGGGGAAGGTCAATTTCGGGGGGCCCCCCGTCCCCCCCTGTAAAAAATACCCTGCTTAATGACCCTTCAATTGCAGAATTCTAGTAAATGGAAATCAAACCCTCCCCTCCACCACGAGATCTGGATTATATTTGTTGGAGTAGGGGGGACTTCCTCATAGCGTTATTTTCTAGCATGCACTGTAAAAGTTTATGTTTATCGCAAAAATATGCAATTTAGTGATCAAATCGCAAAAATATGCAATTCAGTGATCAAAAGGAAATAGTAAGGAAACAACCTCTGGTGAAGCCGGAAATTATTTTGAAAATTTGGCCTTCTGAGCGAATTTTTCAGGCTGAACTGGGTTATTCTAGGGAATTTTTGTTGGGGGCCGCTCGGAGAAAATTGAAAATGAATTTGAAATTTGAAAACATTTGAAAATTTGGCCGTCTGAGCGATTTTTTAGGGCAAAAGTTGGTACCAAAAGGGGCACCCACTTTTTTGGAGGGGAGGCAATTCTGGGAGATGAATTTGGGAGGGGCCGTTTATGGGGAGGCCCTCCCCAGTGAAATATGCCAGCACAATTTGGTAAGGGGCACCCTTTGGTTTTGGGAGGAGAGGACGTTTATGCTCCCACTAGAATAAGTCGAGCACTGTATGCTACCCTGAATTTATTGACCAGTTCGCAATCTCAGAAACAAAGCCGAAAAATTGTATATACTTGAATAAATTTGGATACCTCTTGACTTTTGACTTTAGAAGTATTGAACGTATAGGCTTTCACCAATACTATTGTAGCTAGTGTTGTCTTCGATTCGTCAAAAAGGGGGCTGAGCCAGCCACCGGCCCCGAATTTTAAATCTTGTCGAATTTCGCGAAGGCGCCAAATCTTGAGTCCAAATTAGATTTTAAAATTTTTCTACCAATTTTTGGTAGACATAGAGAAAACCCCTCAATTTAGCTAGCTAACGATTTCGCGAAGTTCGCTAACCTTTTCGCGAACTTCTCTGAATTTAGCGAAATATCTCTTGCTTCGCGAAGGTCTCGGAGTTTGCGAGCCTCGCAAAAAATTAACTTTGTTTTGAGCTATAGTGTAGAACCTCGAAGATTTTACGAATTTGAGAAACTATGATGAGCAAAATATCTAGGATTCCAAAGTATGTACATACAGCGTATTTTAAACGTAGAAAATTAAAAATTTCTCAAAAATGCAAGGATTTAAGCTAAAAATAGCGATATTTACGAAAAACTCTCCGGCGAAGCCGCAACATTTTTGAATATTTGAATATTTTTGGCAAAAATCTGGGCCCCCAAAAAATTCAGGGAGGGGAAGCAAAAATACCGGGAGGGAGCGATTTCAGGGAGGAGGCATTTTCGAGGGGGGAAGGTCCATTTCGGGAATCTCGGTGTCGCCCGAAAGCCGAGACTTGGCCAGTCTCGGTCTCGCCCGTCGAAAAGCCTCAGTTTTGGACCGAGACCGAAAATTTTTTGAAACCATCAAATTTCTACGAAAATTTTAAAACAATGCTTTGAAAACTAACCGACGAGACGCGGAACCATATGTTTACGTGTAGAGCCTCTAATACGGTGCCCAAGCGTCAACAACTGCAAGAAACTAATTTTAAGCATAGAACTGCAAGTCTCGGTCTCGCCCAAACCTGTCGGGAGCCCCCAGCCTCCCGTGCTGATATCCCACCACCAAACTGACATTTGGTCTGGTCCGTACACTATTTTATTGAGAATCGCTCTCCACAGCTTAGCTCTGCTCTCAGTGGTGCGAAAGCTACCTTGTCGTAACCAAATAACACAAATTATGTTATACCTGTTTTCGCAACGATTCATTTTCGTTAACCAAACGATTTGTGGTTTGGCGTAAATTATGATTCTCCAGTCGTAACTCTTTATTCTCGTCTTCTATTCGCTGAAGACGGCGCTCCATTTCGGTCATGTAAGCTTTCTTTCTATCTCTGGCTGTCTGTGCAGCAATTCGATTGCGTAATTTTCTAAAAAAACAAATATATGGTAGGTTACGTATGTCCACACATGCGTATGACAAACTTTGCGTTTCACACTTTAACAGGACGCAAATGCATAGTAGAATGCACCCGAATGCAGACACTTGGCGAAAATTAAGTTTACTAAAAACAACTTATTTTCACAGGTGTCTCAACGAGCATTTATACATCTTCTCCTTTTTTATTTGCCAACGATCGGAAGGCAAGCATAACAACAACAAGCACTTGCACACGTGCTCTAAACGTTTATTGGATTACGATTAGTATTATTATTAGTATTATTAAATAAGTTTAAGTTGAATTTGATCGTATGTACTAACCTTCGCACAGTCTTTTCCTCTTGACTTAAGTGTGTTAGACGCTGTCGTTTGGCCGGAGGCCTATCAAAATCTCCATCTGAAGAAGATGAAGTTGACAGTTCATCAGTATCCCTAACTCTGATCTGGTTCTGAACAACCGCTGGACGCTGATTGACAACAATTTTTTGAGGAAGAACAGCCGGAACTACTCTTTTCACAGACACGGTACCAGTGGGTTTAGAGTATCCGAGAGAAGGAACTGCTGTAATAATAATAGTGCGGCTTCCCATGGCCAATTTTCTAAAAACATAAATACATTTCTCTTAGTTTAAAATGCTCCTTTTCGATGTAGCAGACGTACGGTTCATTGAACGTGCTCAAAGCTTAAGTGTGTTAAAGGGGAACCCAATCCATCCATAGGTGTACGTGTACCACCTGTTTGGGTTGGGGGGAGTATAGCGCGGAGGAAAAAACCCAATCAGATACGCGGGAAAAAACCCATCGCCAGTGAGAGTCACCCATATGAGCTAGATCGGATTTTAATAGTCTATCTTAAAGAGCGTCAAAAATTTTCTGTATTTATATAACGCTTGGGGGGGTTGGGAGGGGGAATCGGAAAGTTGGGGGAGGGTATATATGTCGAAAGTTCTTGGGGGGGGAAAGGGTAAGGCAAGCCCCTCCCAAACCCCCTCCCCCCCCCTGGTGAAACTATGCGAAGGCCTATTTGGAGGAAGAGGTTGGAAAAAATTCTAGGGGAAGGAACTCTTCACCAAATTTTATGATTCGGACCAGTTAAGGTTTTACAACCTTTAGCTCCGGAATCAGCCTTTCAAATCACGTGTTAGAAATCAGCCAATCGTAATTGACCACGTTGGCATCTGATGAAATTTTCTCTAAAAGTTGGCTTGGGTTGTGACGTGATAGTGGAACGGGAGGGAAGGACAAGGAAGCTACTAGAAAGTTCCACAAAACAGCGTTGTTATTTGTTTTGGTTTTGGAGCATAGTTTGTTTGTTATTACACTATGAATTTCGGTAGGGGCATGGCATTCAGGGCAGGTCCCCAAACAATCTAATCGGCCCGTCCTACCACCATAGGTGTAACGGAGATTTGGGGTGGGGGGGGGCTCACCCCCCCCCAACATTTTCTGGGGGGGGCCCTCTGGAGACCCCCCCAACCCTCCTCCAAAAAAATTTTCCTATTTTTATGCCAAAATTCGCATTTTCAGCCGTTTCTAATTTCAAAAAACATTCAACCATGAAGTAATTTTATCACAAGTAGGAAAAATGCTCCTTACAGTCGCATGAAAAAGTTAATATGAGCTATGATGGTCAACATTTAAATGTGTCAAGGACAAGATTTAAAATGTTTAATATGAGCCAACATCTAAATAAGTAGAGGACAAGATGTAAACGGCTAATATGAGCCGCTACGTTTCTCTTGGGCTCATATTGACGCTCATTTAGCTTTTGCTTACTTTTAATCCAACACTGAAATGGCTTGCATGAATAACGACGCATAAACATTAATTTTGCAAAGCTGTACGTAAATGTTTTCTTCTCCACCGCTACATCCAAGTACACATTTAAGGCCACCATATAAGTCAACAAAACGAAACCGGAGTCCAATCTAATGAAGAAACGAAAATGTGGAACTTACACATGTTGTGAAATCTTGAGAAATCACATTTGAAGTTATCATCGCAATCATCACATTAATTCAATATTTCCAAGCCAATCAAATCGTTTATAAACACTGATGCTTATATGCCAACCGTAAACTGTATATATATATGTTTGCCATTTTAGTTGCGTCAATATGAGCCCAAGAGAAACGTAGCGGCTCATATTAGCCGTTTACATCTTGTCCTCTACTTATTTAGATGTTGGCTCATATTAAACATTTTAAATCTTGTCCTTGACACATTTAAATGTTGACCATCATAGCTCATATTAACTTTTTCATGCGACTGCAAGGAGCATTTTTCCTACTTGTCCTCCGTCTAGTTTTTGGGAACGCTGCCATAACTGTGGCAAGCAATCACAAATCCCACCAGTGAATTCCCCATGCCCAATAAGCTTTGCATGCAAAATTTCAGCCTTTCAGCTATCTCCAGTAGCTTGAACCAGGAACTGGTTCAACTTTGAACCAGTTGAACCAGATCTGGCCAGCCATGGGTTAGATCAGCGAAGTAACACCACCAGTGAACTCCCCATGCCTAATAACCTTTGTATGCAAAATTTCAGCCTTCCAACTATCTCCAGTAGCTTGAACCAGGAACTGGTTCAACTTTGAACCAGTTGAACCAGATCTGGCCAGCCATGGGTCGGATCACCAAAGTAACACCACCAGTGAATTCCCCATGCCCAATAACCTTTGTATGCAAAATTTCCGCCTTCCAACTATCTCCAGTAGCTTGAACCAGGAACTGGTTCAACTTTGAACCAGTTGAACCAGATCTGGCCAGCCATGGGTCGGACCACCAAAGTAACACCACCAGTGAATTCCCCATGCCCAATAACCTTTGTATGCAAAACTTCAGCGTTCTAGCTATCTCCAGTAGCTTGAACCAGGAACTGGTTCAACTTTGAACCAGTTTAACCAGATCGGGCCAGCCATGGGTCGGATCACCAAAGTAACACCACCAGTGAATTCCCCATGCCCAATAACCTTTGTATGCAAAATTTCAGCCTTCTAGCTATCTCCAGTAGCTTGAACCAGGAACTGGTTCAACTTTGAACCAGTTGAACCAGATGAACCAGGCGAGATACGGTGTCGGCACTATGCTCATCGTGTTCAGCGACCCCGATTTACTATATATGGGTACCACCCCAAGGCCGAAAAACGCTGTTTTTGCCCGTTTTTAGACTATTTTCAAATTTTCGGACTTAGAAATTTTTCAGCTTGAAGGTGTCCAAAAACGCTATTTTTTCCATTTTTGACCATCTATAAAAATCGAACCAGATCGAAATTCGGAAAAAAACATAAACTTGCTAAGTACCATTGCCTAGATATTCAAAAAATAGTATAGAAAAATTTTCCCTATGGGCCGTTCGAAAAATCGAGTTAACACAAAATTGACAAAAATCATGCTGAATACAGAGAAAAAAAACCCCACTTTCAAAGTCGATTTTTTCAAAGTTCATTTTTTCCGGGCAAGTTTGGTATCATTCGAAAGCTCTCGGCCTGGAGATTTCAAAAATGTAAATATTAGCTCTTAATACCTTCCCGTTAATTAGTTATGCCTAATTAGCACTTTTCAAAATCCGCAAAGTGCCTTTATAGCTCATATTATGGGGGGCTCTCCGAGCACCCCCATGATTAGGCAGTAGTTTTAAACTCGCAAACTTGTTTGCCAACATGTTTCTATATCCAAAATAAGGTCAATATTGAGTCAGAAAGTCAATAATACAGGTAAAAACGTGTATTTCTCGCAATATTTTTCTATTTTTATGTCAAAAATCGCATTTTCAGCCATTGCTAATGCCGAAAAACATGAAATCATTAAGTAATTTTAACATTAGACAGAGTTTTTAAACTCAAAAACTGGATTGCCAACATGTTTCTGAGTCCAGAATAAGGTCAGTATTGAGTCTAGAAGACCATAAAACCGTTATAAACGTGTATTTCTCGCAATAATAAACACTTTAAGCCAAAAATTTGGACTTTTTTGAAAATTTTTGCAAAATTTACCCTAAAAATACCCAAAATTTGGCCAATTTTCGCGCCCTGGGCGCGACTACCCCCCCCCCCAGTTGGGGGGGGGGGACGGACGTCCACCCCCAGAAAGTTTTGGGGGAGGGTTGAAAAAAGGGCTGGGGGGGGCTACCCCCCCAAACCCCCCCACCGTAAACCCCAATGTGTACCAGGGTGGGGGGTGGGAGGGGGGTGGGGGGGAACCCCTCCCCCCAAATGGAAAAGTGCCGACCCCACCCTCGAAATTTTGGAGGCAGACCCCACCCCCAAATGGCCAAATCCCAGACCCCACCCACCCAAATTTGCCAGACCCCACCCTCAAAATTTTGAAAATTTTGCTTCAAAATTAGTAAAAAATCGAAATTTTTTGGAGAAATTCGAAATTTTTGCAAAAAATCCAAGTTTTTTCGAATAAATGAGCAAAAATGAAGAAATATTGTTGATTTTTAGCTGGAAATAGCGCTTTTTTAGCAAATTAGCGAAATTTTTTCTAAATTTATGACCAAAAAATTTTGGCACTTATTTAGATGGGGGGGCGATTTTTTCGCCTTGGTCCCCCCTTATGGTTCGAAAAAATTTTTTGTCTCCGATTTGGCTGAGAAGTTGCCCCTAGGGTAAGTCGAGGTCGCTGATTTCAAAAATCGAATCGAGAGATCGATCCGATGAATCGATCGATCAGTAGAATCGATCGATCAAAATCGATCAAAAAATTTTTTGTCTCCGATTTTCGCGAAAAGTCGTCCATAGGGTAATTCGGGGGCGCTGATTCCGAATCTACAATCGAAATTTCATGAAAATCGACCCTGCGCTCGCAAAAATCGATTTTCATCGATTTTCGAAAAATCCGTCAATAAGTCGATTTTGACAGCTCGGATCGAAATTTCGACTGCAGATTCGGAATCAGCGCCCCAAAATTACCCTATAGACGACTTTTCGCGAAAATCGGAGACAAAAATTTTTTGATCGATTTTGATCGATCGATTCTACTGATCGATCGATTCATCGGATCGATCTCTCGATTCGATTTTTGAAATCAGCGACCTCGACTTACCCTAGGGGCAACTTCTCAGCCAAATTGGAGACAAAAAATTTTTTTCGAATCATAAGGGGGGACCAAGGCGAAAAAATCGCCCCCCCATCTAAATAAGTGCCAAAATGGCATTTACCCCCCCCCCCCAAATTAGATTTTTCCAGACCCCACCCCATAGGTGTAATTGGGGGGGGGGTAACCCCCCCCCAGCCATTTTTCCAAACCCCCCCAGAAATTTTTGGGGGCCCCTGGCCCCCCCCCAACTTGGGGGGGGTAGTCGCGCCGAAGGCGCGAAAATTGGCCAACAATTGTGCATTTTTAGGGCAAATTTTGCAAAATTTTTCAAAAAAGTCAAAATTTTTGGCCTAACGTGATTATTATCGCGAGAAATACACGTTTATAACGGTTTTATGGTCTTCTAGACTCAATACTGACCTTATTCTGGACTCAGAAACATGTTGGCAATCCAGTTTTTGAGTTTAAAAACTCTGTCTAATGTTAAAATTACTTAATGATTTCATGTTTTTCGGCATTAGCAATGGCTGAAAATGCGATTTTTGACATAAAAATAGAAAAAAATTTTTGGGGGAGGTTTGGGGGGGGGGTTTGGGGGGGTCTAAAAACGGGGCCCCCCAAAAATTCCGGGGGAGGGGGCCCCCCCAACCCAAATCCCCGTTACACCTAGGCCCCACCCCACCTCAAAACGGCTGACCCCACCCACCCTAATTTCGGCTACCTCCTCCCCCAACGTTTTCTCAAGGTACACCTATGCTTACACCTATGCCCCAAACCCAATCAGGTGGTACCATAGCTTCCCTGGAACTTTGGGTCTCGGGGGGGGGGGGGTAAACCATCGGTGTACCGGGTATTTGTATTGGGGGGTCCGCCCTTTGTAGACCCCCCCAAACCTCCCCACGACCCCCCCCCCCGCAAAAATTTTTCTATTCTTGTGCCAAAAATCGCATTTTCAGCCATTGCTAATGCCGAAAAACATGAAATCATTAAGTAATTTTAACATTACAGTGTTTTTAAACTCGAAAATTTGATTGCCAACATGTTTCTGAGTCCAGACTAAGGTCAATATTGAGTCTATAAGTCCATTTAAAGTTTAAAGTCCAGTTTACAGCGATTTTAAGCCAGAATTTGAGTAAAATTTTTTAAAAATTGACCATTTTTCAGCCAAAATTAGCTAACTTTTTGGTCCTAAAATATTTGGGGAGGTTCGGGAGCGGTAGCCGAAAGTTGGGGGAGGGTAAGTCAAAAAATCTGGAGATGGGGGGGTAAAAGTTGGCCGAAAATTTGGAGGGGGCACCCCTAAAAGGAAACTGGGTGGTGGTAGGACGGGCCGATTAGATTGTTTGGGGACCTGCCCTGAATGCCATGCCCCTACCGAAATTCATAGTGTAATAACAAACAAACTATGCTCCAAAACCAAAACAAATAACAACGCTGTTTTGTGGAACTTTCTAGTAGCTTCCTTGTCCTTCCCTCCCGTTCCACTATCACGTCACAACCCAAGCCAACTTTTAGAGAAAATTTCATCAGATGCCAACGTGGTCAATTACGATTGGCTGATTTCTAACACGTGATTTGAAAGGCTGATTCCGGAGCTAAAGGTTGTAAAACCTTAACTGGTCCGAATCATAAAATTTGGTGAAGAGTTTACTATTCAGATTAAGCAAGGCAAAACAATGCGCATATTTTCTAAAAGGTAAGAAATCAGAGATTCCAAAATTAAAAGAAACATTTAAGATATCAACATTTAAAATTTTAGAAATTTCTAGATTTCAGAAAAGTTGTGCAAAATTTTTTCATTGCTATTTTCATAAGCTCATGTGAATGTTCTGATTATAAGCTTTAAAACAATGTATCAAGCTCTTTCTAACTCCTAAAATTGGGAATTTTTAGTGCAGTCTATTGCAAAAATTCCGTACCCACCCTCAAAATCTTTCAAACTCAAATCCAGATTCGAATTTTCTCCAGTGACACCCATCAAGACGTACATAAAAACTCTTGAGTTTGTCAAAATTGTCTTCATCTTATTATGGCAAGCATTTTTTAGTTGCCCCGATTGCCGCTTTTTAGCTAAAGTATGATAAATTTGGGAAAAGTAGACAAAATTTAGGTTACGCATACATTTCAGCTTATTTCTCTATAACGAAGAGCGATTTCACAATAAATAAAAAATCGTCCACAGCTATTTGATGGAGGTATCGAATGATATAACGGATGTCTCGGGAAAAAATTTACCTGAGTCTGCAAAAAAATCTGGAAAATTACACTTCTTCTAAAATGTGTTAAAAATATTTTAGAAAAGCAACATTGGTTTCATGGCATGCATTAAAAAGAGCAATACGTAACTGAACGAAGCACA
>JASAND010027937.1:0-21135 GCA_030248195.1 Trissonchulus latispiculum
TTCGTTCAGTTACATGTGTGGGGGGGGGGGGGGGGGGGGGGGGGGGGGGGGGGGGGGGGGGGGGGGGGGGGGGGGGGGGGGGGGGCTAGACATGGAAATCTGACGTTTTTGGGGACCAAACGAACGAAGGTGGCCAAGTTTGGGGCCGTTCCGGCCTACTTGGCTAAATATGCAAATGAGGCTCTGACCGAGCCTCTCATGGGCATAGAGTCACGTGTGCACTACTCAGTACTAATGACAGACCTACAGCTAACTGACCTAACCTAACTGCTACGAACTACTTAGTATATAATGTGTAACCTAATTGCTATAACTGGCGAATAATATGTATAATTAGTGTACAAACATGGCTACTGAACAGTAAAGTGGTAACTATGACCTATTACTACTTATTACAGGCTACTTGACACTACGGAGGCCTATTCTACACACTACAGTCCTGATAGACTTATTAACGACGATTGTAACCCTAACCTGGACTGGTAACCTACTATTTGGCTCCTAAACCATATTACGACAATTATGCAAGACAGCATATACTAACAGATATTAACAGTTATTAGCAATCCCAACTAACATTACAATATTATCCGCGATTACTAATGCTGACTACAGTTATTAATACGAGCTATAATTACTAATACTAACTGACACAGGACTAACAGTTTAGCCTATACTTAACCTAACTACTTATAATGTATGTTCCGATTATTAGGCCTAATTACTACCTAATATTATAGCTTAACAAACTATTGCCCTACGGACTACACTCAAGACCTCCGCGAGGGGTTTGGGTTTACACGAGCAGTCCCATTCATACGGTTATAATCACACGGCAGACGTAATCTCATTCATGCGAATTCAAACATGCCGCTTTCACACACTCATCTAGACGGCAACCACACGCATACAATCGTACCTACACTATTTCACGCATACTATTTCAGTCATACATTCACAGTTACTCACACAATTATTCAGACACACTTACGCAACATTCACACCTCACGCATACATGGCTTCACTCACAACTTCAACTGGAGGAGTTTACGTGAGGAGCCGCAATTATACAACACAATACAATTTGCAGCCCTAACAGTGCTACAATGGGGCTAATTCCCAGAACACTAACCTAACTAATTCCTACAACTAACTACAAGTGTGTGAGCGTGCGCTATATTTCGGGAATGGCCCAGACATGGCCATTCCCACGTGATCACCCATGTGTGTTTTTGTTTGTTGTGTAAAAGCCAATGGGGGACAATGAGGTGCTGTTATAGCAATTATTGCGGTGCACTTTCGTTAAAAAAGGGAGCCGGTATTCCCCAGTTAGAGTCTCAATAATTAATAAGTTAAACACCATTTAAAAGAGTGAATTTCTGCTTTCAGAATGTTTTAGGAGACCTCACATTTTTACCCGGCAATGATTAAAAACAATACATTGTTATAACAGTTGATTTTTCGAATGCAGTGAAAAGACATGGCCGGCAACTCTGGTTGCCGGCTGTGGGGAATAAAGGGGGGTCCTAACCTGAAAGACCTACTCCCGGGGAGTGGCCTAACTCCCTTCCTCAAGGTGGGTAGGTGAGGGTCCTTAAGCTCCTTAAGTCCTTAATCCTTAAGCTAACTACCCAAGTTTATTGTTATTTTTAGGGTTTAAAACTGGGTTTTGGAGTGAAGACCGAGGAGGTTAAAGTGAGACAAAAATGACGGTTTTAGAATGGGTCTGTATGAAAATAAACCAACGACGGCTTTACTGGTTGGTTGGGCCAAAAGGGGAATATTTTAGAAAAGTGCAGAAAACGGGAAGAATGATGATTTTAAAGCCTTTTGACTTGTGTGGTTTGCGAGGTTCGACTGCTCGCAAACCAATTGAGGAAAGATACAAAAATCTTACTAAAAATACCCCAGAGGGTGGTGCGAAAGGCCCACACCCTCGCAAGTACAAATGCATAAAGAGCAAAGGGCACTAGGCCCGAAAAAGTGACAAAAAGTGGTCTTCCGGGATCCGAAGACCCCGGGAAATAGCAGTAGTGGTGGGACACGGGGACCGCCTTTCAGGCATAAGGGTCCCCGGGTCAGAAGCAGTGCACCCCGTGAGCCGTCCGAATACATATGGGCTCACGGGTACAGATCGTGAGTGCCTGGCTGACAGAACCTGAAAGAAAAACCCTACGGGGAAAGGGGTGAAGGGGAGAGGTGCTATAGTCCAGGCCTCCATATAATTGGCGCAAGACACACCTCTCCCGGGTACATACGGACAATAACGGGGGTTAAAGTTAAGACTAAGTTTCTAAGGGGAGAGAGACCAACCTCTCTCCTCGACTGCCAGCCAAGCACTGACTGAAAACTGCTGTTTTCAGTTGAGACCCCAGTAGGGGGTTGGCCTTAAAGCTTCTAACAGCTGATTGGCTGTTAGCGTGTGATCACGTTTTTTCATTGGGCTGCCGAGTCGTGACCTGCGGCAGCCCACAGGCGCGTTTGGCGGCTGGGGGACCCCAGAATTGATGAGGACAGATGACCCCTAATTTGAAAAGATAAATGGCCATAGGCCGGATTTTTGGTATCAAGTTTTAGTATCACGGCTGAAGCTCATCAATCTGCAAAAAAACAGAAGCTCCAATATTTTTCAAAACTTAGTCCTCCAGCGGCCGACTCAAAAGGTCTCCTTTGCTTATTAGAAAGCAAAGGAGACACACCTGCTTGGTCCATCAAGGACCCAAACGAAGCAAACAACTTACGTAAGAACAGTAAGTACCTAAGTTAAAACTAATACTTTTTATTTTACCTAAGATTACTAATACTTACCTATGTAACTAACAACTTAAGCACCTAGTATTATTACTGTCTATGGTTGTTTTTTCCTACATTTATGTACTGAGTAGTGCAAGGCTGGATTCAGCCTTATATAGGGGGGGGGGTCAACGGTGACCCTCATGAGGTCACAATTACGGGACGTACGTGAATGAATGCATAAATTGCATTGCGGTAAGGTCTGGGAGCTTTCCACGCTCTCCAGACAAACAGACGGGCGGCATAAGATGAAAGACCGACCCGTAAAAAAGAGAGAGAAAGAGGGAGGAGTTATGCGCCTTTCAAAATGTTCGAAGGCTTCACCTAACAAAATCCGGAAAGCTCCCAGGGAGAAGCTGGAATTCCGTTACTGACTGGGGAAGATTCCGGAATCACTCAACCTGTAACGTATATACGAAATTTCGCATTGGGGTGTTTCCAATTTGGAAAGTTTTGGGGAGTTAACGGGTTTCCGGAATCCCGTCAACGGCTAGCAAACGATAAATGCCACGAAACTGATAGCTAGCTAAAGACTTATATGATGTAATGGTTAACTTTGATCTAGATGTATGTAAGGTTTAATGATCATGAGTTCACTGATTAATATAATTCAAGGGACTCAATACGGCCGCATGAATAGGGTTGATACACACCACTGTGTCTACTCTCACAACCAGTCTCACTTCACAACTAAAAGTCTACATTCACAACTAAAAGTCTACATTCACAACTAAAAGTCTACTTTCACAACTAAGAGTCTACATTCACAACTAAAAGTCTACTTTCACAACCAAATGTCTACTTTCACAACTAAAAGTCTACTTTCACAACTAAGAGTCTACATTCACAACTAAAAGTCTACTTTCACAACCAAATGTATACTTTCACAACCAGGAATAGGGTAGCTGCATTTAATGTAAGTTTTAAGAACATTAATTCTATTTTAACTTTTTTGTTTCAGAGAGAAGATCAACGGCACAGGAGGCGTGTATGGTCCCTCCTGTGTCCAACATCAAATTCTGAAGTGGATATCTTATGGAATGGTTTTATGGAATGGATTTTCAAATGGGACTTGGATTTATGGAATGGAATTTCAAATGGAACATCTGTCAGCTAAGTTTTCGAGTTCATTTTCTTTAAGTTTTAAAATAAATTAAGTTCAACAAAATTATAATATATAAATTGAATTGAGACATTCAAGTTGTGATGGCTCTGTTACAACTTGAATAGAAACACTTCTTCATCGCTAATTTGAAGGTTTTTCGATTAGTATTTTTGAGTAAGTGCGAAACCTAAAACTTTATTTCTTAAATATTTCTTTATTTTCCACCAAATCATAAAAGTGCAAAAATTATACTTTCAAATATTGAATTACGAAACCTTTGCTTGCATTTCAGAGCTTCACAGACCGCATTTTTCAATCTTTCCTATCTTAGAGCTCGGCCTCCCCTACCGTTTCCGTTTCTGCAGCCTATTTTTAATCCCTTTTGCTTTACGAGCAGGCTATCAGCTTTCCGCCATCTTAGTTGCTATTACCAAGCGGGGGGCAACAGCAGTCGGATTAACGACTGCTGCTGCCTTGGGCGTGACTGCGGTGCTTCGGTGCCAATAACCGTATGGTAGTTTCGCTTGGGGATCATGTTTCTGTCCTTGATCTTCGTCTCTCCGCCTCTAGACAGCGGTCTGCGGAGAGCACCACTCACGGGCCACGCTGTGTGCCTAGATAGTGGATGAGCCCTGACCAAAAAAAAAACAACCAGGAATATACTTTCAGAACAACCCTCATAAGTGGTTGTGTTTTTAACTCCTTATTCGGACTTCAAATTTCAAAACGTAAAACCTGCTATAAACTTAGATTTTGTTAGATTTTGTAGATAAAGTTAGATTTTGTATGTGCCGTATTATTATCTTGTCTATGATGGGATGTCACTAGGAATGGGCGGGATAAAGCCGACAAATTTTCAAAAGATAGAATGAATCTGATTGGCTGATTTGACTATCCAATAAAAATTCGTGCCCTAAAGAAAGGTCAAAGTACAAAATGCAGTCACTGTTGAATTCTTTGTTCGTGATGGGTGACTTTGGAAATGCCGTTTTCGGCTATACCGCGAGAGGAGGAAAATTGATTTTGTATGAGTGCACTGCGGATCCGGGACATTTTTATCAATTTGTGCAAACTAAATCTTGCGATCCCATTTCTTATTGGTCCTGTAAACTATGTAAAAGCTTGAAGGATGTCCAACTGGATCATGCCACGTCTGTGCCAATCATCAAACTTCGCGGTGATCTCATTTTAACAAATCCTGAGCATCCTAAATCCGCTCATTTTTGCCAACCCTTGTCCAAGTCTCTGGCTTTCGCCAACCAGGCAGGCTCCCATGCCCGACGGTCTTCAAAACTTCATGGAAATCAGCCAAAAAAAGCGTACAGGGATGCTTTGGTGAAGGTTAGTTTAGATATTTAAGAAATTTAGTGCACAATAATTAGTTAAGTAATTAATTAAGGTCTAGTTCAATTACGTATTTTGGAAATAAGAATATATTACTTACTTTGGTGTATTTTTACCAACCCTTGAATTTGTTCCCAAATATGGTGATCGGACAGCTAGTTAGCTACCTAATTTGTTTAGTACCTAATTAATTTCATAAATGCTTTGGAATTTTATCACCATACATTAACATAGGGTCAGGTCCGGGGGCTTGTCCCCAGGAAGAAATCAACTAAACCTAGAGCATAAGTTATACATCTTGACCTTCATTTATACAGTTATGCATCGGGAACTCTTCAATGTTGAATTATAAATGCATCATGCTTAAGAACCTATTTGTTAAAGCATTCTCATGATCTTTATATTTTTTCAGATCGCTGAAGATTATGGAGATAATCATAATTTGAGAAATCGCATTCAGTCCGATTTCCCTTCCTTTCAGAAGATGCGAGCTGGCCTTTATTGAAGACTGAACTCCAAATTTCCTACCATCAAATCTCTTAACGATATTCCAGAAGAACTAACTGTGACGCTATCAGGGAGAACATCTCGAGATCCTACTGACCCAGAATACCGCGAGATATACATGGTCCTCCAAGAATCAGACCCACCGTTTATGGTTTTCGCCTCATCCAATGATTTATGCACCCTTTTTCACAGTAGCTTCTGGGTTTGTGACGGTACGTTTCAATATCGGCCTACTGACTACCCTTTCGCCCAGCTCTATATTATGTTTGGATTTCGCAGTGGAGAGGTGGTTCCTGCGGTCTATGCCTTGATGCCAAATCGAACTGAAGCTGCCTACTGTAAGTTGTTCAATTTGATCCGTGCATCTTTAGTTAACAAGTTTGGTAACATAGGTTTTGTTATTGGGGGCATTGCTCTGATGGATTATGAGAAAGCTGCAAACAAAAGTTTTGAGCATATTTTTCCTGAGGCTACCTTAAAAGGGTGCTTGTTCCATTTCGCGCAAGCTGTACATCGTAACAGTCAAGAAAAAGGATTATCTGGAGTGTATGATAAAGCTGAGAATGAGGGATATGGGGGTCCGCAGTTTGGAGTAATCCGCCAGTGGGTTCGAAGACTGGTAGGATTAGCCCTTCTGCCGCCGGATCTTGTAGTGCCAGCATGGAATCGACTGTTGCAGAATCCTCCCACAACCGGAGATCAACGAGTAGATGCTGACTGCATTTCCTTCAGGGACTATTTTCATCGTGAATGGTTGGCAACTCCAGAAAAAGTTCGTCGTTTTAACCATTGGGATAACCAGGGGCCCCGGACCACACATCATGCGGAAGGCCACACCAACTCCCTACGAGCAAAATTTTCCCATCCACATCCACGAACTTCAGTATTCTTGGTAACTCTGCAGGAAATTCATCACGAAGTTAAAATTCGGTGCCAGCAATTGGAATCCGGTGCACCGCCCCGACCCAGAGCCCCTCGTTACGTTCAAAACGATCAGCAAATCACTGAAGCCAGGATACCTTTTTGCATCGCTGGGAAGCCCTGAATGTTGACGGACGACCCTGGTTTTTCTGTTGTTTTGGATGCTGAAATTGTTTCCTATTTAGATTACGTGCAAAATTTGATTGGATAAGTACGCTTTCTGTATGTTATATATATATATATATATCATGTTTTTATATTTTTAAATGTAAATGTTTAAAAAATTGTTGAACTGGTTTTAATTGATTTCACATTTGTTTTATTCAATTTCATAGTTGTTGAACATTATATATATATATATATATATATATATATATCTGTCAAAAAACTGCGAATGTAAATGTCACAAACTTACTTGAAAGTAGAATTAGGTAGAATTCTAGTTGTGAAAATAGACATTTAGTTGTGACAGAAGACTTTTAGTTGTGAAAGTAGACATTTAGTTGTGAAAGTAGACATTTAGTTGTGAAAGTAGACGTATAGTTGTGAAAGTAGACATTTAGTTGTGAAAGTAGACTTTTAGTTGTGAAAGTAGATTTAGTTGTGAAAGTAGACTTTTAGTTGTGAATGTAGACTTCTAGTTGTGAAAGTAGACTTTTAGTTGTGAAAGTAGACGGCAAAGGTTGTGAAAGTCAACACAATCATACACACTAGTTAAGCCCTGTTAAATAGTTTGATTGTCGAGATTATAAGGCAATTCTGGGAGTTCTGACAGACACATAATACAAGCACAGGTTACAATTGACAATTGCAGATACGAACTCTTTTTACACGCGGTTACCTGACATAGATTACTGGACTGGCCATGAGATCTTCAATTTGAACCGATTAATAACTGCTAAATTCCTTCTTTTAATTAGTTTTCCTGTAGGGCCTAGATTCGTCTTTAATTAGGCCGTTTTTGTATGAATTTGTTAACCTATTCCTGGTTGCTGGGTGAGGCTGCAAGGACGCAGAAAAGCTTTTTTACTGAATAAAACAATAATTATAGTGACAGAAATAGTAATTTCATTACACATACATAAGATTCCATTTACAAATATTTGGAACTTGACTACGTATTTTGTCAGTATCATATAAAACTGCATAAATGGTTCAAATAAGAGATTTTTCAATTTCAATTTTTATGAAATGTTTATATAGTGATTTAAACATGATTTTGATTAAGAATTATTGGCAACGTTTATGCTTCACGCCAGTAAAAAAGTTTGAAACGTCAGCTTTTTTTAAAAAACAAAAAATTGGGATTTCGGTTTAGACCCATAACAACCAAAAAACCTATAACAAAACTGTTCTGCAAAATTGGAGAAAAATTCCTAGTTTATCGGGTTTTTTGTTATTTCTAATGAAACTTAAAGGATAACAGAGGCAAATAAGTATAAACAAACAAATTGGCATGAATGGGTTGCTGCTGCATTTTCCTGCTTATTCTAACAACTTTCCGTATCGAATAACACGAAATCCGTTAATTTTCCGGAAATTTCGATTTCAGTTTCGAAATCAGCGTGGTCGAATTATCCTAGGACCAACTTTTGGGAGTAACCGGAGTCAAAAACGTTTTCCGTTCAATTTCCGGGTCTTCGTGAATTCCCGGATTTCCAGTTTTTCGGCCATGACTTTCGCTAGGCGCATTTCCGGAAAATATCGCAAGAAGGCAAGTTATTCAGCTCGACGAGCTCTTTCCTTTGAGTACCATATCGACTACCTTTAAAAAATTTTTCAAAATCCGAAATATTCCGGGTCCAACATCTCGAAATCCGTAAAGTTTCCTGAAATTTCGATTTCAGTTTCGAAATTAGCGTGGGGCGAATTACCCTATGACAAACTTTTGAGCAAAATCGGAGTAAAAAAAGTTGTACGTTTCCCTTGGTCTCCCCTTACCATTCTAAAAAAATTCCGGGATTCGCCATTCCCGGAATCCGGGAAATATCGGACTGCCCGCGTTTCAGTCAACACATCACCCCACCCCAAACGTCCACTAAAAATTTCAGCCCAATCGGTCAACTCTAGCGAAAGTTAGAGGGGGGATAGGTGGTGGTCACGGGAAGAAATTCACGGACATACCCTGATGTCCGTGAATATGAAAGATGTATGTGAATACGCGGCAACCCAATAAATAAGCAAATTGGCATGAATGGGTTGCCGCTGCGTTTTTCCTTTTATAAACAAGACAAATCAATTTCCCTGTTGAATACCACGAAATCCGTAAATTTTCCGGAAATTTCGATTTCAGTTTCGCAATCAGCCTCGTCGAATTACCCTATGACCAACTTTTGAGAGAAATCGGAGACAAGACATTTTTTCAATCAAAATCCGGGTTTTCGTGAATTTCCGGCTATTCAGTTTTTCTGTCTTAACTTTCGCTTGACTCATTTCCGGAAAATACCGCAGAAAACACCATCCAATCAAAATCCGGGTTTTCGTGAATTTCCGGATTTTCAGTGTTTCTGTCTCAACTTTCGCTTGACTCATTTCCGGAAACTACCGCAGGCAAGAAAGTTGTTCATCTCAACGAGCTCTTTTATTTGAGTACCATATCGACCACTTTCGGCAAAATTTATCAAAATCCGGAATTTTCCGGGGCGCATATCTCGAAATCCGGAAATTTTCCGGAAATTTCAATTTCAGTTTCGAAATCAGTGCTATCGAATTACCCTATGACCAACTTTTGAGCATAATCGGAGACAAAAAAGTTTTACGTTTCCCTTGGTCCCCCCCAGCGGAGACAAAAGTAAAAAATGGGAGAAGGGGAAAGGGAAAGAATGGAAACTGAACACAAATGTGTGTGTGGTGTGACTAAATGATCACGAGTGGGAAATTGTGTTGCAAAATAGGGACTAATATAAGCAAGAGTACATAATATATAAGAGTGTGACAGCAGGCAGGTTCTCTGTTATCAGCTGCAGGTACATGCTCTGCACGCTAACGGCTGACCCCCCTACAAACGTGTATGTTCACTTCAAACAAATTTGGCCGCTACGCTTGCATGCTGAAGCTCGAAAACACAACTACTCAGTTGGTTCAATGTGCGTCTGTTGCGAGCTTTAACACGCAAAGATAGCGTTCTAATTTCTTTGAAGTGAGCATACACATTTGTGAGGGGGTCAGCCGTTAGCGAACATAACATGTACCTGCAGCTGATAACAGAGAACCTGCCAGCTGTCATACTCTTATCTATTATGTACTCTTGAGATAAGTTAATTCTCATGCTCGATCCCAGGCAAGCCAAACATAAATCAATTTCCATGTAGTGTTATCTTTACGGTTATTGCAAAAGTAAATAATTTTGATATTTTTCATGAAAGTTCTAAAATACTTTAAAACTTTAAATCCAGTTTTGCAAATACTAGACACTCCAGTAAATGGATAAATAACAATATTGGACGTTTTAAGAGGGTTTTGGGGGAATTTTAAGGTTTTTAAGGAAAGATCACAAAATACTTTATGAAGGGGAACTGAAGGAGAGGTACTAGCGTCTTCCGCTTCACTTATAGAGACCCCAAATTTTTAAATAAATTATTTAATACTTACGACACAAATTAGAATATGCTTCAGGAATCCCTGTTACCTGGATAGCTGGATGACATTGAGTTGAAGACGTACAAAGAAAATTTAGTAAAACATTTTCAGGAATGTATGCAATTCCATATCCTGCCGATTAGCCTAGCGTAATATGCAATGCTTAGAGAAAAGATGAATAGTTATGGATCTTGTTCTTGTTTACAAAATTCTGAATTACCAACTTGATACTACTGAAAATTATTTTGCGTTGTAAGCAGGTGCAACAAGAGGGCATTGTTTTAAGTTTTTTCCGACTACATCACGTTTAGATATACGAAACACATTTTTTTACAGTGCGTGCAATTCGTACCTGGAATTTGTTTACAAAATTGGGTGTTAATAGTCTAAATTCTGATGTATTTACGGTGGTGATTCCCTTTGGTCACATAAAGTTTGCACTATTATTACTCGTTCATTACTTGGAGTTAAGAAGCCATTTTTACATCAAAATGTAGGTTGACATTTTCTCTTTTTAATGCATGGCACGAAACTAATGTTTGCCTTTTAAAATATTTTTAACACATTTTAGAAGAAGTATAATTTTCCAGAATTTGTGCAGACTCAAGTAAATTTTTTCCCGAGACATCGGTTATATCATTCGATACATCCATCAAATAGCTGGGGACGATTGTTTATTTATCGTGAAGTCGCTCTTCGTTATAGAGAAATAAGCTGAAATGTGTACGTAACCTGTATTTTGCCTACTTTTTCCAAATTTGTCAACCGATTACTTTAGCTAGAAAGCAGCAATCGGGGCAACTAAAAAATCGTCCCTGGGTATATTTGTGCAGAACACATTTGTTCAGTAGCAGCCCTCCAGCTTGCATGGTGAACGCTCCAGAATCTTTGGAAAAAATTGGTCGTGTTTTTGCAAAAACTACATTTTTTATGACAGCAGCCTACAGGATAGCACTTGGAAGACGATCATGCGTCGGACAATTTGTGCCAGTGAGTCCTTCAGAACGAAGCCCTTAGTTTGAGTTTACGGCTGGCGTAGTTCAAGAAATGTTGGATTATTTCATTTCTGCAAAAATGACAAGTTTTCGACGCCAAAACAAGAAAATCGGCTATATTTCACGGTAGAGAAAAGCTAGAAACTTGCTTTAAAAAGCAAAAATGTGAAGCTCAATGAGATCTTTCGAATGAATATAGTCACAACTGTATAGCCGCTGCCAAATGTTCAGAAATTGGGAAAAACCACTCTGACCGGAAATCTCGAATTTTTGAATCGGGAGTGCGCGGAGGGTGTTAGAACGCTAAAAGAACTTATTTTGGAAAGTTTCATCAAATTTCATCTTGATTTACGCCGCCAAACAACAATATGTGCCCAAAAGGAATCACCTCCTGGTGATTCCTTTTGTGCACATATTGTTGGTTGCCGGTTCAAATCAAGATGAAATTTGATGAAACTTTCCAAAATAAGTTATTTTAGCATTTTAACACCCTCCGCGCAATCCCGCTTCAGAACTTCTACGTCTCCGTTCAGGGTCGTTTTTGCCGATTTTTGACAGCTAGGCAGTTGATGCACATCTATGATTATAGTCATTGGAAAGATCCTATCGAGCTCTACATCTTTTCTTTTTGAAGTACCTTTTTAGGTTTTTGCTATCGTGAGATATCACCGATTTTCTTATTTTATCGGTTTTGCAGAAATCAAATAATCCCCCATTTCATGAGCTACGCAAGCCGTAAAATTAAACTAAGGGTGTCAATTTGAAGGTCTCGCCGAGGCCGACTATCCGTGACATTATAATCTTCTAACTGCTATCCCGTACGCTATCATGAAAAATGTAGTTTTTGCAAAAACATGACCAATTTTTCCAGCGATTGTGGAGTGTCGCGAGCCGTGGGGTAGACGACCAGCGCAGGCAGTGGATCTTCACTATTCTTATCGGAGTCTTAGCTTAGCCAATATGTACACTTCACGATCTTTTACTTTGACAATATAGCAAGCACACAGTTTATTAAACACCACTTGACTCCACCAGCACAAATACGAAGACCCAACGAATAACACAAAAGCAAACTATTCCAAGCCGATATACCGTAAGATAATTGCGATTACGTAATACCTTCAATTTGTTTCCAATTCAAATAATTGTCTAAAGTTTCTCTCTAAATTTCCCATAGGTATTACAAGCTTCCAGCTCTTAGCTTTTCCAATAAAATATTCTCGCTTGTTGCTAGCTTTTTGGACTAAGAAACTTCTAGAATATTCTTTGTTCTTGCCAGATTCACGTAAGCAACAAGCTCAAAGCCAATTTCCAACTCCTCCATAAAATCTATCATTGTCAGAAATAAGAAGACCAAGACTTTCTAGAAAACCCAATTAGGAAGCCCAATTTTGCTTAGCCTTACGAACACTTTTTTCTTGAATTACAGTAGCAACAGAACAACTACGAGACATTACTAGCATGGACAATTATAATTAGCACATTAGCACAATACAAGAATACAATGAACATTTACATTTATTAGTTACGTAGCAATTATTAGAGTGTCTACCGTATGTCTTATAATAATTTACTTTGGTACCTAAAATGATTACCTAAGGTAGCTTTGCTCATGACTAAGGTTATTTTCTTTGAGTTAAGAGCAACTAACTTAAATCCAGTTTTCATTTTAATCACTAGCTAGATATTGTTTGCTATGCTGTGTTTCCTAAGTGTAATTTATTTCTTACTCTAATTTTCAATTTCAAATCTAATTTAAATTACTACAAGGCTAGCTCTGTCACAGGAGCATTCACCATGCAAGCTAGAGGATTGCCACTTACTAGACGTGTTTTTCACAAAAATACCCAGGCACCCTTTTTTAGTCGCCCCGATTGCTGATTTCTAGCCAAAGTGCTCGCTCGCCAAAGTTGAGAAAAGTAGGCAAAATCCAGGTTGCGCATACATTTTAGCTAATTTCTTTATAACGAAGAGCGGTTTCATAATAATTAAAAAAGGGGAATCGAATGATGTGGCCGATGCCCCACGAAAAAATTTACTTTAGTTTGCAAAAAATCTGGAAAATTAAATTACTTCGAAAATGTAATTTCCGAGAACTAAGTTTCCTTATCATCTTCGTATATCATAAGCATGCAGGGCCAGTGTTCATTAGCTATTTCATAGCTGTAAATGCGCCACTAATTTCCCGTTTTCATTGCATTGCAAATCATAGGTGTTAGGTGTACCACCACCACCATAGGTGAACAAGGCTACAGTTTACCCCCTGTGAGACCCCCCCCCCCCACGGAGAGGCCAGACCCCCCTCCCCCCCTACCCGACCTCAACTACTCCCCCCCCAAGCCGAGCTCAAACCCCCCTCCCCCCCTAAAATTGGGTCCAAACCAAGTAAAAAATGCAAAATTTTTTAAAAATTTTTTTGCAACTTCTGAAAATTTTTTAAAAAAATTAGAAAATAGGCTATAAATCACCTATAAACAGCTAAATATGGTTATTTATAGCAATTAAAAGGTAGTATATGCAATTATAAACCACAATCTGGGCTAATTTAGGCATATTTTAGTACAAATTTGTCAATTTTTAAGCCCTATTTTCGCATACGAAAACTATTGGCAGCAGCTTTTGAGCACGTTTAATGTACTGCACATCGAAAAAGGAGCATTTTTAGCTAAAAAAACTTGGGTACAGTTTAGGGGGGGTCCTCCCCCCAAATTTCGAATTTGGGTGGGGTCCCCCGAGCCAAATTTGGACCTTCTACCCCTACCCCCCCCAACCCAAACAGGTGGTACACCTATGACCACCACCTGTTTGGGTTGGAGGGGGCGGGGAGTAAAAAGTCCAAGTCTGGCTTGGGGAGGTCTCAAAAATCGGAAATTTTCAAAAAACTGTACCCAAATTTTTTTCAGCTAAAAATGACCCTTTTTGGACATAAATCGACTATTTTCGACATAAATCTAATAAAAAACCACTCGTATTGCGTTTTAAAACCTATTTTTTTAATGTTTTTGACTGTTTCTAGACAATTTTTTCAGAAAATTTTTGATTTTGAAAAATTTTTTCTCTTGTTTGGACCCCCATTTTAGGGGGGCTGGTCTGAGCCATAGGTGTTTGGGGGGGGGGTGGGGGAGTCCCTCCATAGGTGTGTTAGTGGGGGCCGGGAGGGGGGGACCCCCCACCAAAATGACAAATCTTGGTGACCCCCCCCAGATTTTCAGATTGAGGGTTGAAAAAAGGGCTGGGGGAGGTACAGTACAACTTAGGTGTCAGGTGTATACACACACACATATATATATATATATATATATATATATATATATATATATAATATAACGGAGGTTTTTGGTTATTATCCACAACATTTTGGGTCATAGGTGTACCTTGAGAAAAAGTTGGGGGTGGGGGTAATTAGGGTGGGTGGGGTGGGGTCCGGAATCCGGAAAAATCAAATTCGGGGGAGAGGGTAAAAAATTTTTCTTCAAAATCTTAAGAAAAAATTTTGCGATTTTGCTAGAAAGACACTGTTTACAACCTAAAATTTGCAATATTCGAACCAATTTGGTCATTTCTTCTCAAAAAATGGAATTTTTGCGAAAAAAGTAGAATTTTTCCTAATTTAGAGTCGAAATTTTGAAAATTTTGAGGGTGGACTGGAGTACTGGACTGTAGTCTGCCAAATTTGGGTGGGTGGGGTATGGGATTTGGCCATTCGGGGGTGGGGTCTGCTTCCAAAAATTTCGAGGGTGGGGTCTGGATTTTTCCGTTTGGGGGGAGTGGAGTCCCCACCCCCACCCCCCAATGGACACCTATGATTAGGAACCCTCCCTCCCTTTCGAGCCGAACCCCCCGCCCCCTCAGATGTTTTTGCCCAGCCAGCCACCACTATGCTTGGACCTCCAAAATGTACTGGGCAGGTAAAGAGTAAAGTGACCCCTGGAGAGAACTCCAACCTATAGAAGGTTATAGGGTGCCGGTGTTTATCTCCGGATTCACAGCCCGAAGCCAGGAGCGACAACTCTAATGTTGACTACATCTGTGGAAGGGGGGCCAGCCCCAGCCCTTCATCAGGCATTACGCCAGAGCACAGACTCCTGTTACCTTCCCATCGCAGTGGAACCCATTTACCGAGCAGTTAAGGATAGACAGCTGGGTTGGCTGGAGCCCACGGCGAACCGATATGTGCTTAGTCCCTTGCTCAAGGGAATGTTGAAAGCCTTGTGGCAGCGGGGGTTCGAACCTAGGACCGTAAGATCTTTAGTCGAACACCTTACCACTCGGCTATCGCGGCACTTGACCATTCGGGGGTGGGGTCTGCTTCCAAAATTTTGAGGGTGGGGTCGGGATTTTTCCATTTGGGGGGAATGGTAGCCAGGCGCGTAGCCAGGGGGGGGGGGGCGAGGGGGACGGGCCCCCCCCCCGAAATCGGAGATAAAAGAAAAATTTTTAACAAGTAGCAGCAGCGCGAATAAATATTTCGAAAAGTTTTCGCCTGCGGCTCTACTTTTCAACGAAAATATCTCAAAAAGCTCCAGATTTTGCTGAAAATTTCCACCGTTTAGTTGCGGTAGAAGTGTCAGAGCATTTTTAGCTTGCCCCCTCCGGATTTTTTTCCGGCTACGCTAGTGCCCCCACCCCCACCCCCCCCCCTCAACGGACACCTATGTGTAGGTACCCTCCCTCCCTCTTGAGCCGAACCCCACGCCCCCCTCAGATGTTTTTACCCAGCCAGCCACCACTATGTTTGGACCTCCAAAATGTAGTGGGGAGGGGCATAGTTTAAGCGGAAACTTTGGCAGATTTTTGATATCTGAATTTTGTGCACGTATATATATATATATAGGTGGTGACGATACCCTTTTACTCGTGGTTATGGCTTCATCTTCAGTTATATTTGAGAACCAGAAAATACAGGAATGGAATATACCGAACCCTACCGTTGTAAGTATATATATAATAATTATGTATATATACGTGTATATATATATATATATATATATATATATATATACAAGAACCAAAAATGCTCCTTCGTCGCATGTAAAATACATATGAGTACTCTCAGGCAGGTTGTACAAACACGGAAATCTGGCTTATCGCTAGTGGGGGGGGGGGTGGGGGCCGCCCCCAATTCGGCGACCTCCCCCCCCATTCGCGGCGCCCCCCCCCATGAAAAGCACCCCCCCCCATAAATCGCGACCTCCCCCCCCCAGACCCCCAAATATTGACAAATTTTACCATTTTTACCCTAAATTTTCAAAAAAATTTTCCGGCTTCGCCGGATTTTTGACTAAATTTTCGCTATTTTAGCTTAAAAAACGCCTAAAATTAGTCATTTTTCAGCGATTTTTAGCAGTTAGTACGCAAAAAACCCACAAAAATTCGAAAAAAAATTCTAAAATATACCCCCCCCCATTTTGGGTACGCCCCCCCATCGATGGGGCCCCCCCCATGAAGCCCCCCCCCCATAAAAAATTGCCAAGGGATAAGCCAGGAAATTAGCCTATAAAATGCATATGAGTGGCGTTGAGGTTGTAAATTAAGGAAAACAAGTTGCAACGGCTTAACATATGAGCCTGTCCTACAACGAGGCTCATATTGGCGTATATACGTATGTCATAATATAATTTGTCGATATTTGACCTTCATATAAATAGCACGTAAAGCTTTTCATTACAAAATTGTCCTTCACACATCTTGTCGCTAAGACATTATACTGTGCATACGCATTATACGGCATCCCACTTTGCGCTCTGACTCAGAGCCATGTGGGGAAAGCATTACGTATGTGAGAGTAGTGAGTCATAGTGTTCCGAGAATACAGTAGGTGTACTATAGTGCTTCCGGAAATAGTAGGTGCCATGGTGTTTCGGGAAACATCAGCTTGCATGTACAGTTAAACTTGAGGTGTCGCAGTTCACTTCGTTTTGTCCATTTCTTTCAAGCCACAATGTTAACATGTTATGTTTATTCATTCATTTTTTCTTTAATATGATGACCTGATGATCTTTAAGAAGGCTGCACTGTGACGCCAATATGAGCCTCGTTGTAGGACAGGCTCGTATGTTAAGCCGTTGCAACTTGTTTTCCTTAATTTACAACCCCAACGCCACTCATATGCATTTTATAGGCTAGTTTCCGTGTTTGTACAACCTGCCTGAGAGTACTCATATGTATTTTACATGCGACGAAGGAGCATTTTTGGTTCTTGTTTTCCATTCTTTTACATATGTATGCGCAAAAAAGAACCAACATAATATATTTCCGATCACCATGCGCAAGCAGATACTATTTGACCCAACTCGCTTACGTCCCCACCCCACCCCACCACAGCACTCTACAGCCACTTTGAGCATGCAGTTCTATGACAAAAGTTGCTCAGCTCGCTTAGGTCTTTCATTTGATACCAAATTTGAGCACTTTTGAAAAATTTTATTTTTGACCCAAAATCGCCTAAGTCCCCACCCCACCCCACCACAGCACTCTACAGCCACTTTGAGCATGCAGTTCTATGACAAAAGTTGCTCAGCTCGCTTAGGGCTTTCATTTAGTACCAAATTTGACCACTTTTAAAAGTTGCACAGCTCGCTACGGGCATTCATTTGGTACCAAAAATGACCACCTGTGAAAAATTTCATTTTTGACACAAAATCGCCTAAGTCCCCACCCCACCCCACCACAGCACTCTACAGCCACTTTGAGCATGCAGTTCTATGACAAAAGTTGCTCAGCTCGCTTAGGTCTTTCATTTGATACCAAATTTGACCACTTTTGAAAAATTTCATTTTGGACCACCTGACCCCTTACCGACCTGACCCCTCAGACGGTCAAGTGGAGCCAGCCCAGCAAAATGGGTGCGTTGTACAGCAAAACGGTCACCGGAAATGAGCTGGGCGCATCAGAAAACCCCTATAGAGAAAGTTTTGATAGGCCAAGTAGAGCCTAGTATGGACCTCCAGGAAACGGTTGCCGACATGACCCTCCAGACGGCAAAGTGGAACCAGCCCAGCAAGATGCATGAGTCGGGCGGCAAAACGGACACCGGAAATGAGCTGGGCGCACCAGAAAACCCCTATAGAGAAAGTTTTGAGAGGCCAAGTAGAGCCTAGTATGGACCTCCAGGAAACGGTTGCCAACATGACCCTCCAGACGGCAAAGTGGAACCAGCCCAGCAACTTGGGTCAGTCGGGCAGCAAAATTGATAGCGGGAATCGATTCTGCGTCCGCAAAAACCTTTGTATGCAAGATTTGAGGCTTCCAGGTCGCAAAATAAGCGAAAAAACTAAGTTCAAAGTTGGACCCAAAATTCACCAACCTTGGCAGGCCAGTACCCAAAAATTACGCTCAGGGCCGGAAAATCATATAGCAATTTAACGACCCTGATATGTGTCCTATTCAGCCATATAGGCAGTATTGCCCCATATATAGCCCAGTCTGACTTATTACGGCGCCTTTGAAGCCACTTTTTGGCCATTTTAGCGTTTTGGCCGACTTTGGCCCCCCCGCCAAAAATTTTTTCCGGCTCTGGGAGGCATAAAAACTAGCCTATCGCCTTATTTTTGTTGCGTACTCCAAGATATGGTTTTCATAGGCAAAAATTTTTCTATCTGTTGTTATTAAAGCTACAAAACCCCCTTACCAGACGTCAAAGCGGAGAACCGAAAAAAAACATCACTCTCGTAAGCGATTTTTGGCATAACTTTTTAACGGAAAGTGGTACGGGGATGAAACTTCAGGAACATACCAAACTCGACACGTACAATTTTTTGCGCACATAATCCAGGGTATTTTTAGGGATTTTTTCCGGGGGGGGGCTTCCCGAGGGGGGGGCCCGGGCCCGTGGGGGGGGGGGGGGAAGATTTTTTGCCAAAATGAGCCAAAAAATGGTATTTTTTGGCGTATTTTGCATGGTGAAGCACAAAAAGTTCTCAAAAATGCCAGGATTTAAGGTATAAATAGCCATTTTTACGAAAAAATCTCCAACGAAGCCGGAAAATTTTTGAAAATTTGACCATTTTTGGAAAAAATGTAGACTTCATTAAGGGGGCAGACCAAAATCCCGGGGGGGGCGATTTCGGGGGGGGGAAGGCATTTTCGGGGGGGGGGGTCAATTTCGGGGGGGGGCCCTGCCCCCCCCCCCTGTAAAAAATACCCTGTAATCTGCGCAGGAATCTGCGCAGACAGCCTTGTTTTACACGGTCATTCGACCATTTTCACTCATATTATAGGAGTCGCTACCGCGACCCCTATGATATACGTATATGTGTGTGTGTATATCTGCTAAGACAAGTTTAGGGAAGGGAGGTAACTTAAATGTGGTGGTTAATTGCATTGGTCAAAGTACATTAAATTAATTGCTTTAATTATGATTGCTGTATGTATATATATTTATATTTTATATATCAAATTATGCCATTTTTATGTAGCTCTTTTCGAACAGCCTATCTTTATGTCAGTCATGTTATCTCCGTCTTTGTGTATATATGCTTAATCTGTATCTATGAAACCCATCAGTATAGCCACTTGGGCTAGCCACATTTAGGGGCACGCCAAAATTTTCTCTGACAGTTAAAGCATTTTATTACGCTGGTTTTTTGAGCTATACAGTTCGAAGAATGTTTATTTCTGGTGACCTGAATTGAATTTTTAGCACATTTTTTGTCCTGTCGCCATTTCGACCTCTTTGAGACGCCGTAACTAATTTTTCCTGCATTTGTTGTTTTGATCCTATTACAACTTTTTATTTACTCTACGAGAGCTTTCGAATTACACCCAAATGAGCTCGATTGGCAACTTCCAATTTTTACTGTTTGCAACACCATATCGATGACTTTTCCCCTAGTACCGGCACCTGGTCGCCCATGAAATGAATGCAAAACTCCAAGTCAAGTCATCCAAATGAGGTATCACTCAACGTTGTATATACTCTTTTCCAATCCCGAGGTCTAGGGAGAACGCAAATTCGGAGAGGAAAGAAAGAGATATATAACGGAATCACCCAAGGGTTCAAGGGTTGCCTTTGTTGTAAAAAACGCTGCAACCCAATGAATGTATATGCCTAGTTTAACTTGTGAAGAGTTGTGATTTTTTTACTGGCATTGAACTAGCTTGCATGTTATTGATGTTTTGTTTAGCAGTCACTGTCAGGATTTGAAGACGGTGCATCAGTGGCTTATTTTCTGGGTAAGATCATTGCTGTTATTAGTTAATTTAAATTTACAATGCGCTTCTGCTGAAATTGTAATATGAGTAGCTGCGGAAGATCGTATGTTTAAGTGCAAATCCAAAATTTGTGGGTGCCGCGCCTTTACGTCTGGGGATGAGTAAGTTTTTTCTAGAATGCTTTCAAGAGTTATTTTTTGCTGCTGAGCAAAAAATCTTTAGTTGATATTTACCCTTAGAATTGCTAGAAACGGCTTAACACAAGACAGTCCTCGGTCTCGGCGAAGTCGGTAAAGTTTTATTTGCTATTGCTGTTTTCATTCAAATCGGTGAGAAAACTAATGTATATATGATGATCTGTAACAGTTTGTCAATTTTTGACCGTCAAAATTTCAAAACATTTACGGTATTTTGCTAAATTTTGGCCCAATCGAAACCGGAGACTGCACTAAATGAGACAGTGTATTTATTAATAAATTTGCTTTGTTGTATTGTTAAGCCAATCAAGCCCAGGAATGGCTCTCAGTGGATAACGTTCCAGCATGTCTTCGTGACAGTTTTTCTTCAGAAAACATAAAAATCGCTGTTAACAGGTAGGCATATTTAATGTACGTAGAAGTATATATGTAATTCCATTACAATGGAAACATGTTTTGTTAATGGTAAACGATATATAACTTGTGTTCCCTCCCAGTATATATGTTACGTACAAAGTTGCTTGGGTAGTAAGTAGCACTT
>JASAND010027939.1:0-13365 GCA_030248195.1 Trissonchulus latispiculum
AGTGGTCACTCCGGCGGTATCGGCAGCATGCTCATCGTTTTCAGCGACCCCGATTTACTATGGCGCATGGGTACCCACTTAAGGCCGAAAATGCCATTTTTAGTGACTTTAGGCCACTCTACCAGAAATGGCCTAAAAGTCACAAAAAATGGCGTTTTTCGGTCTCGCGGTGCCCATAGGTTTACGGAACGACGAGAGCATTGCCGACACGTCGGAGTGACTGAGTCAAGCATGGTACTGTAAGTTGCACGTCTGTGGTCAAAGTTGGGAAAACTCACCTAAACTGCTTATTCGGCGCCTTGTCGGGGCATAGCAGGCAACCGACTACGCTCGCTCAATGTACGTATCGCCGGTACCACTGGTCACTACAGTTTATGGGGCCTATTGAACACTGGTCAAAACGACCTAAAACGGTTTTCGGCGTTTTGTTCGGGGCATATATAGTAAACCGACACGCTCGTCTAATGGGCGCATCGCCGAGTCCGACGGAAGTGACCAGTGGTCACTTCCGGCGGTTTCGGCGATACGCCCCTTGAAACGAGCGTAGTCGATTTACTATATATGCCCCCGACCAAAACGCCGAAAAACGCCAGTTTTAGGTCGTTTGACCAGTGGTCAATAGGCCCCATAGGCTGTAGTGACCAGTGGTCACTTCCGTCGGTTTCGGCGATACGCCCATTGAAACGAGCGTAGTCGATTTACTATATATGCCCCCGACCAAAACGCCGAAAATCGCTGTTTAGAGTGAGTTTTCCCAACTTTGACCCTGGGCGACGAACCACGGGAGCCATGCTGACCAGTGGTCACTTCCGGCGGTATCGGCAGTATGCTCATCGTTTTCAGCGACCCCGATTTACTATATAATGTGCACCACCCCAAGGCCGAAAACGCCATTTTTAGTGACTTTTAGGGCATTTCTAGTAAAAGTTGGACTTAAAAACTTTTAGCCAAAACAGGCCAAAAAATGCAAAGTTTGAGCCAATCTCCTGAAAGCTAGGGAGCAAAATTAAAAAATCACCCTCTTTACTTTATGCACCCCAACTGGTAATTTTCAACAAAAGATACTAGACCTCTCCAGCTTATACCCAGTTCTAGAAAAGTGTGACCAAAGTTTGCGAAAAATAGACCGAATAGAATAGTCCGACTTTGGGGCCTTGGCACAGAGCCAAAATTGGCCAGGTGCCAAAATGACCAAAAAAGGTAGCATGGGGGATCCTGTCTACCAATATATATATAATAGTAGTATGGTGCCAAAAAGCCCACATCGTTCCAACACTTCGCCGTAAAATGCATTTCCAATAAGCGTTATTCAACGAGAAAAAAAACAAACGCACGGTAACTATCGCCTAGTGCAAAAATTCGAAGTTTCGAATTCGAACCAAAAGTATGGTGGTACTTGTAGTACTACTCGAGTTGTTTACGATGGTAACTTTTTTACCACTCCCGGACCTCTAATTAGCTGGCACCAGGCCAACACGGTCTCCAGGGGGCCGCGCAGACGCCTTTTTACCCATATTATGTAGGGGCGCTATCGCGCCCCTACATAATACATGGTGTGTGTTCACGAAACTATGTATATATTCTATATACGTACTATGTATATACGTACGTACGTACGTATTAGGTACATAACAAAAAATACAAAGCCATTAATCGTATATATACGTATACGTACAAAACCGTCATACAAATTATTTTGTCAGCGTTCAGGATAAGCAGTTTCATTCATTCATGCGTTATCTTGCTCAATGGAAAAATCCTTTAACGAAACTTTTGCTGAAACTGAAAAACTGAATAGAAAATTGAGATGTGATATAATATATAAGAGGGGGAACTGAACTACGTTATCAGCACCTATAGCTAGCAGCAGTTCACAGAAAAAAGAAATATATGTATAAAGGGGAGGGGGAGCTCTAAATGGTACGTTCCCAATTTTCTTCGTAGATTTGAAGGTAACTATCCAAGGAAAGCTTTCCATACAAAGACTATATGCAAGCATCTATATACGTATATACGTACGTATATACAGCATCCATATACCCACCGATATTATATACATACAGGGAGAATATATATAATTCCACACATACACACACACACTTATATTCTCTAAAAATCCTCAACTATATATATATATACTTTTCTCTGATCATGCAGTTAAAGTTATTCATTGAAAGTGAAATCACAAAGGCATCAGAGCTCAGGAATCAGGATATCGAAAAATTGGTACATCGAGCACAATACTAAGCAGATAGTGAAAGGTGAGCGGAAATAAATACCTCAAGAATTGTGTAAATGCCGCAAAATTAATGATCATCAAATCTGTCAGCAGAAACATCGTTAAAACAGTTTCTGTACGCCAGCACTAAGTAATAACCAATACACTCATCTCTTGCAAGTATATATATACATGAAAATGGAAATCGTTTACTGTCTTTATTTTGGTAGGCTATACAAGGCTATACCCCGAAGGACGAGAAAAAATCCCTAGAATAAGCCCAGGACCACCGGAGGAACCTTTATAAGGTGATTATACTCTAGCAAGCTATTCAAGAAAGCAAGCAGCAGTATCTGGAAGCAACAGTATTTGGAAGTCACAGCGGGTACAGTTTGGAGAAGGGAATCTGGATAAGGCAAGGGCACCCACAGATGGCACCAGCTAGATGGTGAGAAAGCTGGAGGAGAAAAAGGAAAAGGAGGTATGTAATCACATAATGAACCCAGGGCAGTTCCCACAAAAACAGAATTACGTACCCAAATCTGATAGTGCTCGCTTTTTCCTACAGGGGGGGCTCCCCCCGAACCCAAAAGTGGCCCGGAAAAACAGGATTTCGAGATTACATAAATTTTTAACCTTTTAAGGTATATATATACATACATATATATATATTATAGCCATAGCTAGCTATATTATATATAGATAATAACTTTTTAGCCATTTTAAGCTTAAATTTACGTTAAAAATTGTCAAATTTGTAGCGCAGCGGCAAAAAATAGCTATTTTTAAGCATTTAGTCAAAAAACCTAATCCCCTCCCACAAAACTCGGTGTGTGTCCGTCCCCGACCCCGCCATACTTCCCCCACCCCAGAAAGTTTTGCCTAGGTAAAATCAGGCTATAGACAGGTATACACCTTACCTAGTGATTGCATATTCCCTGAGTCCCTGATGAAGGCTTGTGAGGTTAAAAGTTCCAATGCATCCTCGCAGCTTACGATCCTTACCAATCTTCCACGTTACAAACAAGGGGCTAAAACAAACAAAAATTCATTCAAATAGAGTAACAAACCAGTCGATCTTTCAAATTTTGGCTGAAATTGCGTTGAGTCTTGCTTTACCTCTTGACAGCCAAATCTAGCTAACCGTGCGGCATTATTCATACTCCGTCCATTTAGTGTTATGAGACGAAAACACGCATAAGGTAGGCATGATACAGAAGCGAATGCATCTTCTTTAAAGATTTTCATTAACATAATTATTATGTAATAGGCATCGGCTAACAAATGAACGTTCACTTACGTACTTACGAACTTCAATTCTACCTACATCCGTTATTTATATACGTATATACTCATATTATGCGCACGTGAATAGTCGTTAACATAAATTTGCCCCATAGCTTTTATTCATTAGTCAAGGTATATGTACAAGGCAAAATCAACCAGTGATCTTGGCAAAATTACTTTCACTTCCTGACAAAACTAATCTGCACTAGGAAAGGAGGGATCCCTCCAGAACGAAAATGTAAACAGCATATGACTAAGCTGGGGTTTTTTATTGGGGAGGCGGGGGGCCACTTTTTTGCCCCCCCCCCCCCCACTCGACCCCTTTACCCTTTACTTTTTTGGGGTTCCCCCCACTCAGTCTAAGGTGTCTAGAAATTGCCAAATTTTTAGGACTTTTGGTGCTAAAACTTAATTTTTGAGCACTTTTAAGCTTAGTTATAGCAGTATGTGTGGAAAACAGACTATTCTTATTTATACTGTAGTTTTAGCATTGTTAGCGCATTTTATTCCTCCACTTTTGGACCTCCCCCCACTGATTTTTGCAAGAAAAACCCCAGTTACCTGTGAATGTTTGGGGGGGGGGGGGGTGGCGTCTAAACTTTTGCCCAAACATCTTGATTTGATTCATTTTTGGCACAAATATAAAGCATGTGTGTCGGCAAAAAAGTATCTACCAGTACTATAGTCGTTGGTTTTTAACTGCCTTCCTGCGGCCCGGTACGCTTCGACGAACCTGGCCGACCCTCCGATTTTGGCGACACCCAACATATATAAATACTTAAAAATTTCTCAAAACTATTTAGTTTGATGAAAACATCTATGCTTTGACAGAAGGGGAAAAGACATATTGGATAACATAGCGAATTGGGTTTACTGAAACCCCACCGGTTGGAAGCAATGCTAGCTTAATTGAAGAATCATCCAAAATTTGGAAAATTTTGGGCGAAGAATCAAAAAATTTAAATGCGATGCGTACAACCACGGAAGCTAGAATTTGGTGTTAACTTACGTACTATATACCACATAGGTCTACAAAATCGTGCCAAATATGAAGGAATTCTGCACAGGCATTATAGTTTTACGCCACTTGAAACATGAAAAAAGTTGCAAAAACCGGAAAAGAGTTAATTTTTGAAGTTTTCCAATCGCCGGCGGATCCAAGATTTAGTGTCGGGAGTGGCGGTAAAATTTTACAGCGAGAGGTCTGGGGGCTGGGTCCCCAGAAGGTGAAGAAATTTTTCGTTGAAACAAAATCGGTCTTTTAAAATAAACAACTTATATACGTATATATAAATTCGTTTAAAATTGAAAAACTGACGAACTTTTAAAATACTACAGATTTTAGGCAAAAATAAACTTTTCTCTGAAAAATCGGATGCATTTCAAGCTTTTTCTTCCTAAAAGCAATAAATATGCCGTTAAGAACCAGAAAATTCGTGCCGACGGATTTTTTCCGATATTTTATTTTTCGCGATTTTTTCCCTATTTTTCTCCTTAATTTTTCCACCTTCCAATCGCGACGCCCCCCGCATCCGCGCCTGTTTCCAATTTGCACAATATTATGCATATCAATCGATAGCTTTCATCATTCTAAATAGCTTTTCTTCTTGGCACAATCACGTATTTGCCACCCATTTCCAGTTATTTTCGAAAAACTGAAATTTCATCGTTTGTTGATTATAAACTGTGTACAGTTGCTTTCTTGTTGTGTAGCAGGCTGCACAAACGCTACAAAAATGTACTGGTCGCCGACCAGTGGTCGGCACTTGCGTTGGTTGACACCAGAATATTCAAAGTGTCAGCCATTTATATATGACGGAAACAGTTTTATTTCTGTTTTCGTGGTAGGGTGGTGGTAAGGTTCGTGGTGGTAAGACTACAAATCAGTACAATTTGAGCCAGTTCCGTCCTCGCTTTCATGCTTGAACCTTGAGATACTCTTTGAACTCCATGGTTGGGAGTCTCGGTCTCACCCAAAAGCGGAGACTCGGCCAGTCTCGTTCTCGGTCGCGCTCACCCAAAAGTCTCCGTCTTGGACCGAGACCGGAAATTTTTTGAAAACATCAAATTTCAGCGAAAATTTTAAAGCAGTGTAACGAAAATTAACAGACGAGGTGTGGAAACCAGGCGCGTAGAAAGGGGGGGGGAATGGGGGGAATTCCCCCCCCCCGAAATTGTGTTGCCCCCAGGAATTTTATTTCTGCCGTGTGTAAAACGCCCATTTTTCAAAAAATTTTCGCGCCGTCGGCGCGAAATAAGTGTATTCTACCATAATAATATGTGTTTTGCACTAAAAAATGAGCACCAATTACCCTATTTGATGTAGTTTCACTAGCTTCTGCATCATTTGGGAGCATGAACACGCACTGCGTCTTAAATATTATTGTAATTTCAAAGGATGCTCTGTAAAAATTCCACGAAGGTCACGAAATAGAAAAATTTCTGAGCTTTTGGGGGGCTCCGCCCCCCAGACCCCCAAAAAATTTTGCATTCCCCCCCCCGAAATTTTTTTCTGGCTACGCTAGTGGTGGAAACCGTATACCTAATACCGGTTTCTAAGTCCCAGAAACTGGAAGAAATTACGCTTAAGCTTAAAACTGTCAGTCTCGGTCTCGGTCCCGCCCAAAAGCAAAGCCTGAACTAGACCAAACTAACATTTTTATGTTTGGGGCAGAATTCCTTCGTATCTGGCACAATTTTTGTATGGTCACACCAAATTTTAGCTACCGCGGTCTTACCAAAATTAATTAATTTGATTCGGCGGCCAAGAATTTTCAAGTTTTCGACTGTTCTTCAAGTTCAGACCAACATTGCTCTCAAACCGCTGGGATTACAGCAAAGTCAATGCGCTGTCTATGTTACTCAACAATACGTTTTCTTCGATGTGCTAAACCGTAGATGTTTTCATCGAACCAAACAGCTATGAGAAATTTTGAAGTATAGTCAGGGGGGGAAACATGAATAGGGAAGCAAGCCTCCAACTTTTTCTTCGTTTGGATTTGGATCGGTTTGAGCATACCGTTACGTACCGTGGGCAAATACCTATCCAATCGTATATTCAAACTTCTCTTACACCTCTCTCAGCTTCGGCAGTAACAGGATTTGTCCATGCTTTTTTTACCCGCGAATCGGGGAAAAAACATGGTGCGGGGAAAAAACATAGCACGGATTTCTAGCAAGCAACCATTTAAAGTGGTTTAAAAGCGTTGTTACAGCTGTTTTTAGCGTGCGAAACTACCTAGGCACCATTCTAGCGTCACAACAAGCTTAAAACCCGATTTTTTGGTCAAAATGCCAAATCCGCCGTACCTAACCTGTTTGGGCATGAAACCTGCTGGGAACTGGCCATAATATGCAGAATATCGCTAGAAATAAGTTAGTTGTGTTAAAAATTGCAATATCCCATCATTTTTTAAGTTTTTTTCAAAATTGTCATTTTTACCATAGAAACTTATGAAACCTGGCATGTTGATGCTGCAAATCAAATTTTCGAGCTAGAAGCTTCAAAAATGCTCAGTCGGCATATTTTGAGTTTTTTTAGCGGTTTTAAAGCATTCTCTTTCCTATAGAAGCATTAGTTACGCCTTCCTGAAGCATACGCAAAAATTTGAAAATTTGGTCACCATGTTTTTCCCCGCTCTAGTGGGGGAAAAACATGGTCAAATTTTTTACTGGGTGCACGTAGGGGAATATCACTATTGCCATGTGATAGAGCAAGTCGAATTATGCCCGCATGCAAATTTATAGTAGCCAAAGTTGCATGGTTGGTTAGATATATACTTGCAAACTTTCGAAAATCCTTAGCATTTTGGCCCATTTTGGGAGGTCAACTTTGGTCATGTACTGTGCTTACAGAATCGAACTCAGAAACCAATCTGGTACTGCATGGTATAGTTTAAGACTTGCTCTTTCTAATGGGTTATACTAGGCAGCTGCGGCTGCTATGGTTGGGGAGTAGGCGTCCATGTTTCCCCCCTCTTTTCCGGCATGTTTTCCCCCCTGACTATATATATATATATATACATAATATATATATATGTTAGGTGTCGTCAAAATCGGGGAGGGGTCGGCCAGGCTTTCATTTGCATTGTGGATTATTATTAACTAGCTAGGAATCTATGACTTCATACTATTTTGCCAACGCACGTGCTTTACATGGCTGCAAAAAGACTTGAAATCCGACAAACTTGGTACCCCCTGGGCTTATTCTAGGAAATTTTTCTTGGAGGGGGGCTGTTTGGGGCAGGTGAATTTTGGGGGGCATTTTTTGCCCTAAAAATGCTGTATATACCCAATATCCCTCGTGCCCTATTTCTATGCATTTTGCACTTTCTCGGTTTTAGTTTGTACAGTGAATCTATCCAGGTGATGCTGCAACCGAGAAACTTAAGGTTACAGCGTTAAGTTCAGAAGGCCGCGAACGGCGGCATAAAAATGGGGGTATCAATCAAAACTTTGCCAGGCAATGCATTATATAATTCTAATTGTAACATGGCTCAGTGTAATCGAACCATGTAACAACCGCCTGCGTACAATTGAATTACTCGCTACACCGTGCAGTATGTACAATTGTACTGCACGGTCGGCCTTCGCTGCTCTCCAGTCGGAGTATGCACTATGCAGCGAGTCTGCTGACAGCCAGCAGAATTGACTGCAATGATAAAGAATTTCTCCCCCTTATATACTTTCTGCCGAAAGAAATATGCAAATTAGGTTGAATAGTATATAAACGACTGAAATTTGAAGCCAAATACAGTCACTGCTTGCTGTGCTCACAGAATTTTGTGAGCTCACTTGCAGGCGCAGTGCTCACGAAGGGCACCCTTCACACTTACACTGCACAGCCCAGCACTGCACTTACACACTGCACACTTACACAGCCCCCATTCGCGCCCCCTTAAGCAGAAGTAAATAATTGAATATATACTTAAGTGTAGCCTTAAAAAGAGTTAAAAAGCTTCCACTACTCCAAATAACGCCGACTCGTATGTCCGCAGTCCCTTACTCAAGGAGCTCTGGGAAAACTTAGTAGTAGCGGGGAGCTAACTATACACTAATGATAGGATTAGGAGCAGGAGCCCAAAACAACTCGGCCATCCCGCGACAAGGACATTAACCCTCTTCTGGCCAAGACTTCTCACGGAAAGCGGTTGAAAATGACCACTTTTACATTATTGGCTGCCGTTCTTTACTGAGAGCACTTTGAGATATGGGACTGCCACCAATCGATAGAGAACAAGAACAAAAAGTGCTCCTTCGTCGCATGTGAAATACATGAGTCTTCGTAGGCAGGTTGTAACATAAGCAAAAACTAGCCTGTAAAATACATATGAGTTCCGTAGAGAGGTTGTAAATTAAGGAAAACAAGTTGCAACCGCTTAACATATGAGCCTGTCCTACAACGAGGCTCATATTTCCGTATGTCATAATACGAATAATTTGCAGATATATATATATATATTTTTTACTTTTATATAAATACATACTGCATAAAGCTTTTCATTAAAAATTATCCTTCATATCGCTTGTTGATCAGTCATTATAGTGTGCATATGCTCAATACGGTACGCCATGAGGCGCTCTGACTCACAGCCAGGTGGGAACGCATTCTGCGTGTGTATAATGTGAAAGTGTTTCGAGAATGCATTAGAGGTGTGCCGTAGCGTTTCAGGAAACATCAGGTTGCATGTACAGTTCAGCTTGAGCCGTCGTAGTTCACTTCAGTCCAATTCTTCTGGGCCACAACGTCTATTCATTTTTCCGTAATGTGGATGAAGCTGAGGTTCTTTAATGAGGCTTTAATGTGGAATGCACTGTGACGCCAATATGAGCCTCGTTGTAGAACAGGCTCATACGTTAAGCGGTTGCAACTTGTTTTCCTTAGTTTACAACCTCCCTACGGAACTCATATGTATTTTACAGAACTAGTTTTTGCTTATGTACAACACCTGCCTACGAAGACACATATGTATTTTACATCCGACGAAGGAGCACTTTTTGTTCTTGTTTTCTATTATTTTATATCTAATATGTATGCTCCTGAAAGTATGTATGGGCGATATCTTTCAACAGTAGCAAGCAAGGCAACCACAGCACTCCACAAAACCACCTTGAGCATTCGGTTCTATGACAAATGTTGCTCAGCTCGCTCAGGGCTTTTCATCTGGTACCAAATTTGACCACTTTTTGAAAAATTTCATTTTTGACCGAGAATCGCCTCGCTTATTTTTAGGCCAAATTTAGGGGGGGGGGCGATATGGGGGTTGCTCAAAGTTGCCCCCATCGATGGGGGGGCTCACCAAAAAGTGGAAAGGCATATTTTTGGAAAAAAATTGCAAATTTTTACGTTTTTTTGTGTAAAATTTGCAAAAATCGCTAAAAAATGACTAATTTTAGGTGTTTTTTACGCTAAAACAGCGAAAATTTCAGTTAAAATTCCGGCGAAGCCGAAAATTTTTTGAAAATTGTGTAAAAGTGGTAGAAATCTGGCAATTTTTTGGCTTATGGGGGGGACCACTGTTGAAAAATTTCATTTTTGACCGAAAATCGCTTAAGTCCTCACCCCACCCCACCACAGCACTCTACAGCCACTTTGAGCATGCAGTTCTATGACAAAAGTTGCTCAACTCGCTTAGGGCTTTCATTTGGTAAATACCAAATTTGACCACTTTTGAAAAATTTCATTTTTGACCGAAAATCGTTAAGTCCCCACCCCACCACACCACAGCACTCTACAGCCACTTTGAGCATGCAGTTCTATGACAAAAGTAGCTCAGCTCGCTTAGGGCTTTCATTTGGTACCAAATTTGACCACTTTTGAAAAATTTCATTTTTGACCGAAAATAGCCTAACTCCTCACCCCACCCCACCACAGCACTCTACAGCCACTTTGAGCATGCAGTTCTATGACAAAAGTAGCTCAACTCACTTAGGGCTTTCATTTGGTACCAAATTTGACCACTTTTGAAAAATTTCATTTTTGACCCCATGACCTCCCACCGACCTGACCCTCCAGATGGTAAAGTGGAACCAGCACAGCAAGATGGGTGGGTCAGACGGCAAAACGGATGCCAGGAATGAGCTGGGCGCACCAGAAAACCCCTATAGACAATGATTTGAGAGGCTATGTACAGTCCTATATGGTGTTCCCGGAAGACGGTACCGACCGAACCCTCCAGACGGCAAATTGGAACCAGCACAGCAAGATGGGTGGGTCAGACGATAAAACGGACACCGGGAATGAGCTGGGCGCACCAGAAAACCCCTATAGACAACTGGCTTTTTCCTAGGCAAAAATTTCTGGGTGGGGAAGTCTGGGGGAAAACTTTCAAAATTTACCCTCAAAACCCTATTTTCCGGGCAGTTTAGAGTTCTGGGGGGAAGGCACGAATCCTGGGGGGGGCGACCCAAGTCTGGGGGGGGGGACGAATTTCTGGGGGCCCCCCACCCCCCCTGAAGGAAAAAGCCAGGACAAAATTTGGAGAGGCAAAGTAAAGCCTACTATGGACAGCCTACTAAGTTCAAAGTTCGAACCAAAATTCACCAAATTTGGCCGGCCAGTACCGAAAAATTACGCACGGAGACGGAAAATCATATAGCATTTGAACGACCCCGATATGTGTACTGTTTAAACATATAGTCAGTTATTACCCCATATATATATAGCCCAATTCAATTTATTAAGGCGCCGCTATGTTTTGCCTCGATTTTGGCCCCCGCCGAAAAATTTTTTCCGGCTCTGGGAGGCATAAAAACTAGCTTATTTTCTTACGTTCGATTTGTACTACAGGAATACTGCAGTTCTATGACAAAAGTAGCTCAACTCACTTAGGGCTTTCATTTGATATATACCAAATTTGACCACTTTTGGAAAATTTTAGCTTTGACCCAAAATCGCCTAAGTCCCACCACCCCACCCCCCACCTCACCAACATGGTAGCACTTGCCAGGCCACTTTGAGCATGAAGTTCTATGACAAAAGTTGCTCAGCTCAAGCTAGGCTTTCACTTGGTACCAAATTTGACCACTTTTGAAAATTTTCAGTTTTTGACCCCAGAGTGACCTTCCCTACCCCGACTCACCCCCCAGATGGCAAAAGGAACCAGCACAGCAAGATGGGTGGGTCAGACGGGGGAAACGGATGCCAGGAATGAGCTGGGCGCACCAGAAAAACCCTGGTACACAATGATTGTGAGAGGCTAGCGCAGAAATCTATTATGGTTGTTCCCGGAAGACGGTACCGACCGGAACCTCCAGACGGCAATTGGAAAACCAGCACAGTAAGATGGGTGGGTCAGACGATAAAACGGACACCGGGAATGAGTTGGGCCGCACCAGAAAACCCCCATACACAACTGCCTTTTTCCTAGGCAAAAATTTCTGGGGGCGGAAGTCTGGGGGAAAATTTTCAAAATTTACCCTCAAAACCCTATTTTCCGGGCAGTTTAGAGTTCTGGGGGAAGGCCTGGAATCGCGGGGGGGTGACCCAAGTCTGGGGGGAACGAATTTCAAAGCCCCCCGCCCCTGAAGGAAAAAGCCAGGACAAAATTTGAGAGGCAAAGTAAAGCCTACTACACAGCCCATTGTTCAAAGTTCAACCGGGGCCCACCAAATTTGGCCGGCCAGTACCGAAAAATTACGCACGGAGACGGAAAAATCATATAGCATTTGAACGACCCCGATATAAAAATATGCCAAACATATAGGTCAGTTATTACCCCATAGAGGTGATAGCCCAATCTGACTTGATAAGGCGCTCTTGAAGTATACATACTCTTTTGGCCATTTTAGCGTTTTGGCCGACTTTTGGCCCCGCCGAAAAATTTTTTCCGGCTGGGGTGGAGGCATAAAACTAGCTTATTTTTCATTTCTGATTTGTACCGGCAGAATATTTTTATGCAAGCCACAGACGTTAGCTCAACTCACTTGGGTCATTTGATACCAAATTTGACCACTTTTGGAAAATTTTAGTTTTGACCCAAATCGCCTAAGTCCCCACCCACCCCACCCCCACCTCACCACAGCACCCTACAGCCACGAAAGCATGAAGTTCTAAGGGACAAAAGTTGCCCAGTTCGCTTAGGTTTTCACTTTAAAGCTCAAATTTGAATACTTTTGAAAAATTTCATTTTTGACCCCATGACCTCCCACTGACCCGACCCTCTCCAGATGGCAAAGTGGAACCAGCACAAAAGAGCGGTGGGTCAGACGGCAAAACGGATGCCAGGAATGAGCTGGGCGCACCAGAAACCCCTATAGACAATGATTTGGAGGCTATGTACAGTCCTTGCGGCAGGTTCCTGGAAGACGTACCGGTTCGAACCCTCCAGACGGCAAATTGTCCAGCACAGCAAGATGGTGGGTCGACGATAAATCGGACACTGAATGAGCTGGGCGCACCAGAAAAACCCATATAGACAACTGGCTTTTTCCTAGGCAAAAATTTCTGGGGGGGGAAGTCTGGGGGAAAATTTAAAATTTACCCTCAAACCCTAGTTTTCCGGCAGCCGAGTTCTGGGGGTAGCGCCCGAATCCTTAGCGACCCAAGTTCGGGGGAACACTTCGGGGCCTCCCAACTTCCTGAAGGAAAAGCCAGGACAAAATTTGGAGAGGCAAAGTAAAGCCTACGGCGGACAGCTCATTAAGTTCAAACAATCAAATTCACCACTTAGTCAGCTAAAATTATACCTAGCGCACGGTAGAATAAAATCATAGCATTTGAACGACCCCGATATGTGTAATTGCTTAAACATAAAGTCAGTTATTACCCATATATAGCCCAATTCGACTTATTAAGGCGCCTTTGAAGCATACTTTTTGGCCATTTGCATGTTTAAAGTAACACAACTGAACGAAGTACA
>JASAND010027941.1:0-65128 GCA_030248195.1 Trissonchulus latispiculum
CTGGTATTGCTTCCGATCAGACGCCAGGATTTCTGGGATTTCAGCCTCTGTTGTACTTGAGCCTCCGCAGAGACCCGCCTGGGGTTATTTTCTGTCAGCCGGAGAGATTTTTCATAGGTACAGGCAGACAGTTCCTCTGCTCGCAGTCGAAGCGGTGACAGGTTTGCTTCGGTTCTGACCAGATCGGCGGGTGATCCAGCATAGCATCCGGTAATTACCCTGGCCGCCGAGTTTTGGATGGTTTCTAGCTTAGCCACAGTGCTATCCGACGCAGAGGGATACCAGGCAGGCAGAGCATATTCGATGATTGATCTGATGTAGGCAATATACATCAGGCGGAGGTCATCTTTGGAGGGACCCCACGATCTTCCCGCTACTGCGCTGAGTGTGGCAATTCTTTTCCGGCAGCGGGTTTTCAGATTCTTGACGTGGGGGGCAAATGACAGATTCCAGTCCAGCGTTACCCCCAGGAATGATGGATTCGGATCGTAGGGGACTGGACTACCACAGATGGAGAGGCTGGGCTGATGGTTGGCTTGTTTGTTGTGGGTAGAGAAAATGCAGCTTTGACATTTTTCAACATTTATGACTGCGTCATTTTCTCTCGCCCATGCTGTGATGGAGTCCAGGGCTTCCTGAACTTTTGCTTCAGCTGTCCTGATGTCTGGATCGGAGCACCATACCGCCACGTCGTCTGCATAGATGCTGCCTTCGACTTCCTCAGGGAGCTGCCGTAGTATGTCGTCGATGAACACAAGGAAGAGAAGTGGAGACAGGACAGAGCCCTGTGGGACACCTTGACGGAAGATTCTAGGCATGCTGAATGACTGATTCACGCGGACCCGGCCTTTTCTGTGGGTGAGGAAGGACTTGATCCATTTCACCATCCGCTGAGGGACTCCTTTCTGGATGAGCTTCCACAAAATCCGTTCCCTTATGGCCGTGTCAAAGGCTCTTGAAAAGTCAATCATGGCCAGAACCGTCCGTTGGCGGCTCCAGAACCGTCCGCTTCTGAAATCCATCCACCGCAGACTGAGTGAGCCTGCAGATGTGGTCTTCTGTGGATCTCAGCTGGCGGAAGCCAGCTTGGACGGGGGTCAGCTTCTGATGATGTTCTAGCCACCACTGAAGTCTGGATTTGACCATACTTTCCAGCAGTTTTCCCAGACAACTTGTCAGGCTGATTGGTCTGTAGCTTGTTGTCTCGGCTGCCGGTTTACCCCTCTTCAGGATAGGGATGATGTCGGCTACCCTCCAGGACTGGGGGATTTCTCCTTGCAGCCAGGATTGGTTGAAGAGACTGAGTAGGTATGATTTTCCAGCTTCCGGCAAGTTGATCAGAATTTCGTTAGTGATACCATCCCGTCCAGGGCTTTTGCCAAGTTTCAGTTTGTTCAGGGCTAAGTCCAGTTCCAGTCGTGAGAAACTGGAGCACATCGGGTCTTCTTCGCCGTTCCGGAACCGGCTGCTGAGGGACTGCTTCACCTCGATCCTTTTCTTCTTCCTCTGCTCGGTTGGCTTGACGTAGCTTACACTGGAATACTGCTGGACAAAGGCTTTGGCTTTGCCTTTGTCTCCAACTACCACATTGCCGGAGCACAGTAGAGCAGCGTTTGGAGTTGAGCCGGATTTTCTGCCGTCGATAGCGTTGATCACAGACCATACTTTCCTGGGGTCTGTTCTGGCACTGAGGGTCGAGGCAAAGTTTTCCCAGCATTCCTTTTTCAGACGTCGAATGGTCGCCACACAGTTCCTCTTCGCTTCAATCCAGCGTTCTCAGGCCTCCGGACTGTCCATGGCCGTGGCTCTGGCTTCTCGACACTTTCTTACTGCTTCTTCCGCTTCGGGGCACCACCACGGTGTCTTCTGCCTTCTTCTACCTCGAGGAATGCTGCATCGGGCAGCATCCAGGATCCGGGCAGATATGATTCGGTTCCCCTCGTGTACCCCGACATCGGCAGGGCGGGGGGCTTCTCTCAGGCTTCTTTCCACCAGTTCTTGGAATTGATGCAAGTCGGCCTTCCGAAAGCACCACTTCGCAGGGCCCCGCCGGGGAGGAGGGGGGGGCAGCCTCAAGGTTGATCGTCGTTAGCACCGGGTGATGGTCTGAGATCGTGTTGGGCATGACTTCCCACTGGACAGACGGGGCCATTGAAGTATGGCACAGGGTCAGATTTGGGGCAGTGGGGCCCTCTCTGTAGTTGGCCCCAAGCCGTGTTGGGGAGTCATCGTTCAGTGTAGTCATGTCAGAGGTGGATAGCCAGTTTTCGATTTGGTCCCCGAGAGTGTCAGTCGTAGCAGTAGGTTCCCATCTGGCGGCATGTGCGTTGAAGTCTCCTCCGATTACGCAGTTCCGCCCAGATGGCAAAGCTTCCGGGTCGAAGAGTTGCTGCCTCATTTCTTCTCTTTGCCTCTGGATGGGAGGGACATAGACGTTAAAGACCTGGAGGTCACGGCCAGGGAGGTGGAGGCGAACGGCAGCTGTTTCAGTAGCGTTGTCAGTAATGGCAGTGATTCGCCTGTTGATACTGGAAAAGGGTATATTCTCCTTGATGAGGATGCCCACGCCACCGCCCTTGATAGGTCCCAGGCCTCTGGCCTGGCGTCTTGGCTGCCATACCGCACTGTAACCTGGTATGGATAGCGATTCCTTCTCCGACAGGTGGGTTTCCTGTACTAGGGCCACGTCGGCTTCAGCTTCCTTCAGTTGATGTTCCAGCCAAGCCTTCTTGGTTTTTAACCCTCCGGCATTTCATTGCCAGATCCTAATGTGACGGCGCCCGCCGCCCGGTGGGCGGTTCAAGCCTGGGGGCCTGGGAGGGGCGGGAATTTGGACAGGTCCCATTAGGGGAGGGACAGGGTTCGGTAGGAGGGCAGTCCTGTTCGGCCTGAGCGGCCCAGCTGCAGGGGAGGGGGTTGTGTGCTGCGCCATTTCTGTTTGGTCTGGGTCAGCTATAGCACCATTTCTGTTTGGTCTGGGTGGGCCGGCAGGGGGGCTGGTCGGTTGGGCGGGGCGGGGAGTGCATATACTACATTTCCATGAATACTGGTCGTATTCTCTGTAGTTCCTGAGGTTGGAGCACCGAAGTGCACCCACCCTCGAGTAAAAAAATGTATAGGCAAAAAAGTGAGTACGACATGCCCAACATGGTGTGGTTTAACCAATTTGTGCATCATTTCCGTGCACGAAAACATGCTGAGCCTTAGTTCATTTATTTATTTCAACGAAAGATCTGTAAAAAATTTCCCAAACGTTACAAATCATAAACAGACTCCGCCCCAAGACTCCAACGAGAAATTTTAGCATTTTCCCCAATTTTTGTTTCTGACTACGCTAGCAGAGAAAGCCATGACTGACGATTTCTGCTTCCGTTTAGCACATGCTAAGTACACAACTTTTAACACCAAACTAACCATCTACAAAATTCCTCAGAACCAGCATCCAGAAAACTGCATGACTGCTGACCCCCTCCGCTACCGACATCATAGCTCTGCTGATGATGGGCACTGGGTTCATCGTAGTGAAATCTGGCCAGGCCAGAACTGCCAGAACTGGGCTGGACCAGCGGTCTCGGCGGTGCCCCAGCATACGGAGGTGGACCAGAAAAGCTGAGCGACTGGGGTGGTACCGGAGGTCGAAACCGAGCAGTAGACGGTCCACGACTACTGAATTGAGAAGTCGTCGAAGACTGAGTTTGATCAGCGAAGGGAACGCGAGGATAGGAGGAGGAGGCTGGCTGATGCTGCGTGGGTGGTCTCAGAAATGAGCGGGAGGTCCAGCGACCCTTTCCGCCACGATTATTGCCCTGAGAAGGTGCTGAGGATGAATATGTAACTGAAATAAAAAGAAATATGCACATTGACAAAGCTTCAGCAGCACAGCACTGAAAGAAGTACATTTGGTGCGGGCCGCCATTACCGGAGCCAGGGCTGGGCCTGAAAAATGAATCTTTCAAAAATTTTCTTAAAAATTCAGATTTTGCTATAATTTCAGGTGTAGGCAGAATTAGAATTGCTGAGTCTACTCAAATAAATTAGAAACCTATCGATTTGTAACAATTAACCTTCGTTCCAAAATTTTGGTCAAAAGTTTACACTTTTGTTAAATTTTGGCCCTGGTTGCGCCTGGTCACCGGAGCCGGGACCAAAACCAGGGCAAAGCTCCGGCGTATCCCTTAATTCCATCCACTTCAATTTCTACACCAACTTATTAAAAGACAACAAACTTTGTTAAGCAAAAAAAGAAACTTCCGTCTACAATCTAAATGTTAACTTTGCCGATCTGTTTTGCGGGACGTACATTGCTGTCTTTGACGCTGCAAGGGCAATGCCTCTCCGTAGACCCCAGTTCGAGGTAGCTGTCCCGCTTGTGGGCCACCAGCTCTGGGGACCACTCCACGGCTTGCGCCTCCGCCTCTTCTAACAGTATTCTGCGGTGGGCTGGTCATCCAACCACAATCCACTATAAATTAACAAACAAACATTACTATGATTAAATTTAAATTTACCCAGTAAACATGTAATTAATTCATAAAAACGCAGTCAAACTTATTATTGCTTTGTATTTAGTAGTGTAGACTTAATAGAAATTAGCCTCTCTGTGAAATTGCTGAATATTTAAGCACCCGGCTTCAAACTATTTTTCGATTTTTTTCACTAAAACTTACTAGATTCTTCCATTGTAACACAAAACTTTTTCGGAGCAACACAATCGAAATTTCAATATCAGCTAAAATAAGAAAACTAGTGCGTGAACCGTGAACAAGCTAAACTATCTTGAAGAAAAACTCAGCACGCGCAGTCAACCGTAAGCTAGTAAGTAAATCACAGGTCAATGTTATCAACATCCAAACCCGGAGTTTCACTAGCAAGTTTAAATTTATGTTCTAAGGATGTATGCAGAAAATCTGGCACTGGGCACCTACTTGGCATCCGTGAAAAAATAGATCAAATAAAGAAATTTTTCACGAAAATTGCAAATTATAGAACCTTAGCAAGTAAAAAATATAAGGATTTTAGGCAAAAATAGGAAAAATAAGTAGGCACACTGCTGGCATTACAACTTATTACTCAACTCGGGTTTATTTAGAAGTGGATAAATTAGTCGAAACCAACATTATTATAACACTTAATCTGGCAGAAGCCCACCCCCGGAGTTTTGCGAAACGTGGAAATTGCTAGCCATTAACCAAGTCCTAATTTTAATCGCTTGCTACAAGTGAGATCAAATTTTAAGATTTTAATAAATTTTGCCTCGTCGCTATCAATAGGTACGCATGTTCTCGGGCCGGTCGCGGAATCGTTGAACTGAAATAGAGGTAAAGGAAAGTTGCACCCGCTGAAATAACATAAAATAGGAATCCATTCGAAGTAATGACCTCTCTGCACATAAGCTCTCGCCATAGTCGTCATAAATCAAAGCCTCTTGATCTCGACGAGTTTACAGCGGAGTACGTTGACACGTATATACAACTAGATATAGCATCACGCCTGGGACTAATATTACCAAAGACAGGAAGCGACGATAGAACTCACACGTAAGCTTGATTTGACGGTGCCTGGGCGGCTCAATCGGTAAAGCGTTGGCCTAGTCAGCTAATATTGCGGATTCGATCCCCACCTCAGGTCCGAATTTTTCGGTTCAGAGGTGTTATGTCATGTCATGCATGACATCCTTTTCTTTCGTTTATTCTGTATATGCTCAATGCTAATTATTGATTTATGTGGATCAAATTCTATGTAGTTAGTAGGACTTTCAGTCGGTGTCAGCTGTTTACTGCACAACACTGCTACCAGCAAATGCAACATCTTTGCAAGAGCTCTACACAGAACATTGCTCTACTAGAACGTTCAAATTACCGCATATAAATAGTCATCAAACTATGAGCATGCACACACACGACCTGTGCTCTGATTTAGCAAAAGTTAAAGCAAACCTGTCTAACTTGCGACGATTCTGACTAAAAGCGAGCACAATCCAGTAACCTTACACAAAAAATACAGGGACAACCATGTTGTGAAAAATTTTATTTTGCCAATAAATAGTACATAAATTTTATTTACAGGTAGCATACGCGTCCTGTACGATTACATACAAGAAGCAAGCATACACTTGTTCGGGAACTCAAACAACAATCAAAATACTGAGGTTAACAAAACAGTACACAACTGCAATATTGCAAAACAACGTTTTAGCAAAAATTTTCATATGACTAGGACAATCGACTATTCACTATCAAGTCGGAAGTCACCAAAATTAACAGGAACGTATCCCCACGTTTGCCCAAACAACGTGGTATAAACAAAACATAAAGGATGAGCTTTTCTGCCGTGTCCGCTGCTGCTTTGATCTGCTGGGGTAAAAATAACTTTACTAGATAACTACCGTATCATGCCAAACAGTGGCCCATGGGCGTTTTTCGGAATCGGCAGTTTCGGATTTGAATTTTGTAATCCAAGAAAGCACCCACCCCCAAAAAAACGCCCATGGGCTATTTTTTGGAAACTGTCTGATTTACTGCTTCGCCAATTTTCGATAAATATTTGCTGACGACAGCGTACTCGGGAAGTGTCAGTTGCTTACTTGTCCATAGGAAGAACATACAATTGATTCTAAGCCTTGAAATAGCTTAATCAGCCATAACTTTATTAACGAACTTTTAGTTTCCCACGGCATGCATGTGAGCATTGAGAAATCCAAAAAGCGCCACCCCCCTCCCCCCGAAAAAACGCCCATGGGCGTTGTATTGGGTGGGCCACTGTTTGGCATAATACGGTAACAAACTGGACAAACTAGGTACCGTTCGATAGCAAATGAGAGGCAAAAAACCAGTTCTGACAGTATGACTGTCTAAAATGCAGTCTCTGTAAGATGGAGCTAAAATAACTAAAATTTGAGGGCACAGCACACTAAATTGGTTCAAATTTGTAAGGTCTAATACTAGTCAGATTACAACGAGAAAAACAAAATACAATAAATACACAGAATACAAAGCAATTATAGATAATAGCACTAAAAATCCAGTGTTCTTCAGACAAGTGTGGACTCCACAGAGGGCGAAGGTGTGGTCAGGGAGGCCTCTCGTTGAGTGGCAAGGGCAGCCTCCTCCACCAGTCGTTCCAGCTCTGACTCCAGGGCCCGTTTGACACGCAGCATCTCCCGACTGATCAACTCTTCCTCTTCCTACATAAGCAGAACAAAACAAAATAATCACAATCAGCATCAACATTCAGTTGAGCAGTTGCAAACATTCATGCTAAGCGTTAACAATAACAAGGAGTTCGGCATCGCCTGCAGAGGACCGCGTATAGCCTTTGAACCGGTACCGGTAGCCGGTAATAAGGTTTAAGTTGGAATCCACGCTTTAGCTTTCTATTTGATTTCATTTCATTTATTGATTTTATTTCAGCCTCTTGGATCCGTGGTTTCCTTGGGAATGTAACTGTTCTAATGTAATGCATCCAATTTATTGATATTTACTAACTAACTAACTAACAGTTGGCGAGTCAAAAACAGAGCAAATCGTCAGCCAATACGTACTTGATTAGCACCAGGATTTACAAACGGATTCCATCGCAGATAGTAGGCCTTCCACAGTTTCATGCGTCGCAGCGAACAGTTGGGAATCAGGACTTGATTCTCCGTCTTTCGATTATACAGAGGATTGGTGAAACCGTCTAAATCTGAACCGATGTAGGACCATAAGCTCTGACTGCTTTCACGAACTTTCTATAACATCGACAAAAAGGCTAACAATAACAAAAACAATCAAAAGCGAGATACAAAATGTAAACACTCATACATCGCAACAGGGTTCGTTCATACATCTCAAAGAGAAAATTTGTTACCCATTAGCTACTCTCTCTAGACGAGCACGAGACAGACAAACACAATTACTCGAGCTCAAAATCTAACTTGTTCTATAAAACATTTCCTCATTAAACTGTTAATTCAGTGCACCATGATTGTGTAGTACACTTAACAAAATAATCTGTTCTGAAAAAACACGACTGGTTCCCTCCCACAGGCCAATATTTAGCAAACTTCACGCAACATAACAACCGCTAATTACAAAGCATTTGAGCAATGAGTTGATGCAAAATCTAAAATTTCAGCTTATTATTCTATTATAAACACTGTCACTATGACAACACAAATTTCCACTGAATTGAATAGCATAAGGTAATAAAGCTTTAAGCCCAGAACGCTCGGCATACTGAAAAAAGGCATACTCTAAATTCACTGAATGGAGGTTCGTTCACTTCTAAAGGTGACGTTATAAGGGTTTTATTCTGAACATTCTCTATGTAGCTGAAATTCAAGACATGGGTTCGCATGGGACCTGTGTTTTCGGGTCCTATGCACTGGCGAATCCAGGATTTCGTGACGGGGGGGGGCGGTAAAATTTTTCCAGCGGGGGGATCTGGGGGCTCACAGAAATTGAAGAAATTTTTTGTTTTTGCAATAAAATCGGTCTTCGGATCTTTAATTCTTTTTATACTGAAGAACTGAACAAATTTTTTAAAATTCTTGACATTTTTAGGCAAAAATGGTAATTTTCTCCGAAAAATCGGATGCATTTCAAGCTTTTTCTTCACAAATGCAATAAATATGCTGTTAAAAAGTAGAAAATTTTTTGGTTTTTTGCCCTTTTTCCTCTTTCTCTCCTTAATTTTTCCTACCTTCGAATAGCGACGGGGGGCAGCCGCCCCCCGCCCCCCCCCTGGATCCGCCCCTGGTCCTACGTGCTATCTGTGATTTAATTCCATTCCCTTTCGGTTTCTTTAGTAATTTAGCAATGGTAAAAATAAAAGGCAAGCATCTTGCTCTTGGAATATTTAGCAGTCTGCTCTTGGAATATTTAGCAGTCAAAAATAAAATAAATAAATAAAGTAAAATTAAGTAGCTTTTTCTAAATAAATTAGTCGTTAATTTTTTCCAATTTTAAATATGCACTGATTCTTCCGACTTCCCAACTTTGACTGACTATTACTTGCAGTTCGCTCAATGGAATTTTTTTGGTTAGGATTCTCAAGACCGGCTAGTATCAGGTTTCACCAGCTTTATGCGGCTTTACAAACTTTCAAAACATTTTCAGATTTTCTCGAAAACAACTATTGGCTTTTTCCTAGGGGGAAGGTGGGGGCGCCCCCCCCCCAAGATTCGGACCTTCCCCCTAGAACTCTAAAGTGCCCGGAAAAATAGGGTTTTGAGGGTCATTTTGAAAATTTTTTCCGGCTGCGCCGGATTTTTAGGTGTTCTTTAGCTATTTTAAGCTTAAATTTAGGTTAAAAATATTAATGCTAATGTTAAACAAGCAAATTGGCATGAATGGGTTGCCGCTGGCATTTTTCCTTTTATAAACAAGATATACGTATAAGTCAATTATCCTACGATATTACTCCTTGTCCCTATGACAACTTTTTATATACCCAAAGAGATCTTTCGATTGATACCCATATTATCGTTTTGCCATAACTTTTGATTTTGACCCATTTTGGCCGGCTTTGGTCATATACCCCTTTGAGGCCCCGTAACTCATTTTCTCTACATTTTGGTGCTTTGGTCCTATTACAACATTTTATCTACGCAACGAGAGCTTTCGAATGATATCCATGTTGGGCGGTTTCTGTTACTTTCAGTTTTGACCCATTTTGACCGATTTTGGCCATTTTTGACCCATTTGAGGCTGCGTAACTCATTTTTCCTCCACTTTGTTGCTTTGGCCCTGTTACAACTTTTTATCTACGCAACGAGAGCTTTCGAATGATACCGGCATCGACCGGATACGACAATTTTCAGTTTTGACCCATTTTGGACGGTTTTGTCCATCTTTGACCCCTTTGGAGCCCCGTAACTCAGTTTCTGGACATTTTGGTGCTTTAAATCTATTACAACTTTTTATCTACGCAACGAGAGCTTTCAAATGATACCGATATGAGCCCGATCTGAGTACTTTCAATTTTGAGCCATTTTGGCCGTTTTTGGCCATTTTTCACCATTTTTCGCCTCATAACTCAAAATGCGTGCATTTTCAGGCCTTGACCCTATTACAACTTTTTCATTACTCGTCGAGAGCTTTCGAATGATACCAAAATTAGCTCATTTGGACAACTTTTTATTTTACTCATTTTTACTCACGGGGGTGCTCCGGGAGCACCTCTGCTCCCCCGGGGCTCCCCGCGCTTCCGGGAGCAGTTCAAGTCAAGACCTTCAAAATGAGGTATCAACCACCTCTCTACCCCTTTCCAATCTCGAGATAGAGGGGGGGGACAAGAATCCGGAGAATAATAAATAAATAACTAGCGCTACTGCAAGAATGTGTTGCCCACGATAGGTTTTTCTGTTTATTTTTCTGCCATCACTTTCGCTAGACGCATTTCCGGAAAATGTCGCAAGAAGGAAAGTTGCTCAGCTTGATGAGATCTTTCATTTGAGTACCATATCGACCACTTTTGGAGAAATTTTTCAAAATCCGGAATTTTCCGGGTCCAATATCTCGAAATCCGGAAAGTTTCCGGAAATTTCGATTTCAGTTTTGAAATCAGCGTGGTCGAATTACCCTATGACCAACTTTTGAGCGAAATCGGAGACAAAAAATTTTTGACCAAATTTTGGATTTTGAAATTTCGCCTTGGTCCCCCCTTACCAACCGAAAAATTCCGGGATTCACCATACCCGGAATCCGGAAGGTATCGGAGCCATCTTGCTTCCCGGAGATGTCCTAGTCAAGGGCTTCAAAATAAGGTATCAACCAGCCCTGTACCCCTTCCCAATCTCGAGATCTAGGGGGGGGGGACAGACGGATAATAATAATAATAATAATAATAATAAATCCTATCGGCATCAACGGGTTGTCGCGCATTTTCCTCTTATTCCTCTGTGCTTATATTGGCTCGGGCTAAAACTCAGTTTTGGAACATTTTCAGACTTTGGCCCTATACAACTTTTTCCCTACTCGCTGAGAGCTTTCGAATAAGTACCATATTGACAACTTTTAGGACACTTTTTAAAATTCCGGTTTTTCCGGGAATTCCCGGATTTTCAGTTTTTTGGCCGTAATTTTCGCTGGACGCATTTCCGGAAAAAGTCGCAAGAAGGAAAGTTGCTCAGCTCGACGAGTTCTTTCATTTGAGTACCATATCGACCACTTTGGGAAAAATTTTTCAAAATCCGGAATTTTCCGGGCCGAATATATCGAAATCCGTAAATTTTCCGCGAATTTCGATTTCAGTTTCGAAATCAGCGCCACCGACTTACCCTATGACCAACTTTTAAGCAAAATCCGAGACAAAAAATTTTTAAGTCCAAAATCCGGGTTTTCGTGAATTCCCGGATTTTCAGTTTTTCGGCTATAACTTTCGCTAGACGCATTTCCGGAAAATACCGCAAGAAGGAAAGTTGTTCAGCTCGACGAGCTCTTTCATTTGAGTACCATATCGACCACTTTTGGAGAAATTTTTCAAAATCCGGAATTTTCCGGGTTGCATATCTCGAAATCCGGAAATTTTCCGGAAATTTCGATTTCAGTTTCGAAATCAGCGTGGTCGACTTACCCTATGACCAACTTTTAAGCAAAATCGGAGACAAAAAATTTTTACGTTTCCCTTGGTCCCCCCTTACGATTTTTAAAATTCCGGAATTCGCCATTCCCGGAATCCGGGAGATATCGGGATGCCCTTACAAACGGGAGCACTTCAGGTCACCCTACAACTATGGTGAGAATTTCAGCCCGATCGGTCCAGCCAATCTCGAGAAAAAGGGGGGGGACACAAATGTTGACCGGAATAATAAATAAACTAGCGCTACTGCAAGAATGTGTTGCCCACAACAGGTTTTTCTGTTTATTTTCTGCCATAACTTTCGCTAGACGCATTTTCAGACAATGTCGCAAGAACGAAAATTGCTCAGCTCGACGAACTCTTTCGTTTGAGCACCATATCGACCACTTTTGGAGAAATTCTCCAAAATCCGGAATTTTCCGGAACGAATATCTCGAAATCCAGAAATTTTCGGGAAATTTCGATTCCAGTTTCGAAATCAGCGTGGTCGAATTACCCTATGACCAACTTTTGAGTGAAATCGGAGACAAAAAATTTTTCGACTCAAAATCCGGATTTTCATGAATTCCCGGATTTTCAGTTTTTCGGACATAACTTTCGCTAGACGCATTTTCGGAAAATGTCGCAAGAAGGAAAGTTGCTCAGCTTGACGAGCTCTTTCGTTTGTGTACCATATCGACCACTTTTGGAGAAATTTTTCAAAATCCGGAATTTTCTGGAGCGAATATCTCGAAATCCGTAAATTTTCCGGAAATTTCGATTTCAGTTTAGAAATCAGCGTGGTCGAGTTACCCTATGACCAACTTTTGAGCGAAATCGGAGACAAAAAATTTTTGACCAAATTTTGGATTTTGAAATTTCGCCTTGGTCCCCCCTTACCAACCGAAAAATTCCGGGATTCGCCATTCCCGGAATCCGGAAGGTATCGGAGCCATCTTGCTTCCCGGAGATGTCCCAGTCAAGGGCTTCAAAATAAGGTATCAACCACCCCTGTACCCCTTCCAAATCTCGAGATCTAGGGGGGGGGACAGACGGATAATAATAATAATAATAATAACTAGCGCTACTGCAAGAATGTGTTGCCCACAACACATTCCTTTGGGGTATAGTTTTTGCTTGATACCCTTTAATTTATTTCTGTGCAGGAAATCTGACCCAGGACTCAAAGAGCTTTCAATTAAGCACCACATTGCCCATGTTTCAATGAGTTTTTGAAAATCCGGTTTTTTTCCGGAAATTCCGGATTTTCCAATCTGCGGCCGTAACTTTCGCTAGAAACAGTTCCGGAAAATATGGTAATGATAAAAATTACTCAGCTCGCCGAGCTCTTTCATTTGAGCCCAATATCGACCACTTTTGGGGAAATTTTTCAAAATTCGGAATTTTCCAGGTCGAATATCTCGAAATCCGTAAATTTTCCGGAAATTTCGATTTCAGTTTCGAAATCAGCGTGGTCGAGTTACCCTATGACCGACTTTTGAGCGAAATCGGAGACAAAAAAGTTTTGACCAAATTTTGGATTTTTGAAATTTCGCCTTGGTCCCCCCTTACCACCCGAAAAAATCCGAATTTTCAAAACCCGGAATTTCGGACCCATCTTGCTTCCGGGAGATGTCCTAGTGAAGGGCTTCAAAATAAGGTATCAACCATCCCTGTACCTCTTCTCAATCTCGAGATCTAGGGGGGGACAGACGGATAATAATAATAAGCACAGACCAATAACAAAGTGTTGCCCCTCCTTTGGAAAAGTGGGCAACACAATAAATAAATAAATAAATAAATAAAGAAACTTAGCCATATCAAAGGGTTGTCTTTTTTTTAAAAAAATGCGACAACCCAATAAGCACAGACCAATAACAAAGTGTTGCCCAAATCCTTTGGAAAAGTGGGCAACACAATAACAAGCAAAGTGGCATGAACGGGTTGCCGCTGCATTTTTCCTCTTATAAATAAGATAAGTCAATTATCCTACGATATTACCCCTTGTCCCAATGACAGCTTTTTATATACTCAAAGAGATCTTTTGATTGATACCCATATTGTTGTTTTCCATAACTTTTGAATGATTTTGACCCATTTTGGCCGGCTTTGGCCATATTTGACCCCTTTGAGGCCCCATAACTCATTTTCTGTACATTTTGGTGCTTTGGCCCTATTACAACATTTTATCTACGCAACGAGAGCTTTCGAATGATATCCATATTGGGCGGTTTCGGTTACTTTCAATTTTGACCCATTTTGACCGATTTTGGCCATTTTTGACCCTTTTGAGGCTCCGTAACTAATTTTTCCTCCACTTTGTTGCTTTGGCCCTGTTACAACTTTTTATCTACGCAACGAGAGCTTTCGAATGATACCGGCATCGACCGGATACGACAATTTTCAGTTTTGACCCATTTTGGACGGTTTTGTCCATCTTTGACCCCTTTGGAGCCCCGTAACTCAGTTTCTGGACATTTTGGTGCTTTGAACCTATTACAACTTTTTATCTACGCAACGAGAGCTTTCGAATGATACCGATATGAGCTTGATCCGAGAACTTTCAATTTTGAGCCGTTTTGACCGTTTTTGGTCATTTTTGACCATTTTCGGCCTCGTAACTCAAAATGAGTGCATTTTCAGGCCTTGACCCAATGACAACTTTTTCTTTACTCAGCGAGAGCTTTCGAATGATACCAAAATTAGCTCATTTGGACAACTTTTTTATTTTACTCATTTTTACTCACGGGGGTGCTCCGGGAGCACCTCTGCTCCCCCGGGGCTCCCCGCGCTTCCGGGAGCAGTTCAAGTCAAGACCTTCAAAATGAGGTATCAACCACCTCTCTACCCCTTTCCAATCTCGAGATAGAGGGGGGGGGGGGACAAGAATCCGGAGAATAATAATAATAATAACTAGCGCTACTGCAAGAATGTGTTGCCCACAAATGGTTTTTCTGTTTATTTTTCTGCCATAACTTTCACCAGAAGCATTTCCGGAAAATACGGTAATGATGAAAATTACTCAGCACGACGAGCGCTTTCATTTGAGTACCATATCGACCACTTTCGGAAAAATTTTTCAAAATCCGGAATTTTCCGGATCGAATATCTCGAAATCCGGAAATTTTCCGGAAATTTCGATTTCAGTTTCGAAATCAGCGCGGTCGAGTTACCCTATGACCAACTTTTGAGCGAAATCGGAGACAAAAAATTTTTTGGTCCAAAATCCGGGTTTCCGTGAATTCCCGGATTTTCAGTTTTTCGGCCATAACTTTCGCTAGACGCATTTCCGGAAAATGTCGCAAGAAGGAAAGTTGTTCAGCTCGACGAGCTCTTTCATTTGAGTACCATATCAACCACTTTTGAAGAAATTTTTCAAAATCCGGAATTTTCCGGGTCTAATATCTCGAAATCCGTAAATTTTCCGGCAATTTCGATTTCAGTTTCGAAATCAGCGTGGTCGAGTTACCCTATGACCAACTTTTGAGCGAAATCGGAGACAAAAAATTTTTGACCAAATTTTGGATTTTGAAATTTCGCCTTGGTCCCCCCTTACCAACCGAAAAATTCCGGGAATCACCATTCCCGGAATCCGGAAGATATCGGAGCCATCTTGCTTCCCGGAGATGTCCTAGTTAAGGGCTTCAAAATGAGGTATCAACCACCCCTGTACCCCTTCCCAATATCGAGATCTAGGGGGGGGACAGACGGATAATAATAATAATAATAATCATAACTAGCGCTACTGCAAGAATGTGTTGCCCACAACACGTTCCTTTGTGGTATAGATTTTGCTAGATACCTGCTAAGCTGTTTCTGTTCAGGAAATCTGTCCCAGGACTCAAAGAGCTTTCAATTAAGCACCATATTGCCCATGTTGCAATGAGTTTTTGAAAATCCGGTTTTTCCGGAAATTCCGCATTTTCTAATCTGCTGCCATAACTTTCGCTAGAAGCATTTCCGGAAACTACGGTAATAATAAAAATTACTCAGCTCGACGAGCTCTTTCATTTGAATACCATATCGACCACTTTTGAAGAAATTTTTCAAAATCCGGAATTTTCCGGATCGACTATCTCGAAATCCGCAGTTTTTCCGGAAATTTCGATTTCAGTTTCGAAATCAGCGTGGTCGAGTTACCCCATGACCGACGTTTGAGCAAAATCGGAAACAAAAAATTTTCGACCAAATTTTGGATTTTTGAAATTTCGCCTTGGTCCCCCCTTACCATCCGAAAAAATCCGAATTTTCAAATCCCGGAATTTCGGACCCATCTTGCTTCCGGGAGATGTCCTAGTCAAGGGCTTCAAAATAAGGTATCAACCACCCCTGTACCCCTTAGCAATCTCGAGATCTAGGGGGGGGACAGACGGATAATAATAATAATAATAAGCACAGACCAATAACAAGGTGTTGCCCATTCCTTTGGAAAAGTGGGCAACACAATAATAATAAGCACAGACCAATAACAAAGTGTTGCCCATTCCTTTAGGAAAAGTGGGCAACACAACTAGCGCTACTGCAAGAATGTGTTGCCCACAACTGGTTTTTCTGTTTATTTTTCTGCCATAACTTTCACCAGAAGCATTTCCGGAAAATACGATAATGATGAAAATTACTCCGCACGACGAGCGCTTTCATTTGAGTACCATATCGACCACTTTCGGAAAAATTTTTCAAAATCCGGAATTTTCCGGATCGAATATGTCGAAATCCGGAAATTTTCCGGAAATTTCGATTTCAGTTTCGAAATCAGCGCGGTCGAGTTACCCTATGACCAACTTTTGAGCGAAATCGGAGACAAAAAATTTTTTGGTCCAAAATCCGGGTTTCCGTGAATTCCCGGATTTTCAGTTTTTCGGCTATAACTTTCGCTAGACGCATTTCCGGAAAATGTCGCAAGAAGGAAAATTGTTCAGCTCAACGAGCTCTTTCATTTGAGCCCCATATCGACCACTTTTGGGGAAATTTTTCAAAATCCGGAATTTTCCGGGTCTAATATCTCGAAATCCGTAAATTTTCCGGAAATTTCGATTTCAGTTTCGAAATCAGCGTGGTCGAGTTACCCTATGACCAACTTTTGAGCGAAATCGGAGACAAAAAATTTTTGACCAAATTTTGGATTTTGAAATTTCGCCTTGGTCCCCCCTTACCAACCGAAAAATTCCGGGATTCGCCATTCCCGGAATCCGGAAGGTATCGGCGCCATCTTGCTTCCCGGAGATGTCCTAGTCAAGGGCTTCAAAATGAGGTATTAACCACCCCTGTACCCCTTCCCAATCTCGAGATCTAGGGGGGGGACAGACGGATAATAATAATAATAATAATCATAACTAGCGACTGCGAGAGTGTGTTGCCCACCTGCATATTCCATTTAGGTCACAGCGTTATTTCCTAAGACTTTGATAGCCTCTCGTTCAAGAAATGCGTTCTTTTGCAATATGATTGGTTTTATTCGGTGTTTCTGGGTGTGGTGTTTCTGGGTGTTTCACAGATATTAGGTGTTTCTGGGCAGTTTGCTCACTTTTGCGGTCTCCAACAGTGTAACTTTTGGCCATATCTAGAGATTCTCAAAACGTTGAAAAATTTCGATTGGAGATTTGGAATCTGCGTCCCCGAATTACCTTATAACCGACTTTTCAACCAAATCGGTGACAAAAAGTTTTTGACCATTTTTGACACCTTTGCCTGAACATGGTTGCCCATAAAAGGGCAGTTGGGATAAGCAATTCTCAACTACATATCGCTAAAAGCTACTTGATATACCATTCTAAGCGTGTCCTAGCAAATACGCCGGCTCATCTTGACTAACTAGTTCAAAAAACACGGATATTAGGTGTTTCTGGGCAGTTTGCTCACTTTTGCGGTCTCCAACAGTGTAACTTTTGGCCATATCTAGAGATTCTCAAAACGTTGAAAAATTTCGATTGGAGATTTGGAATCTGCGTCCCCGAATTACCTTATAACCGACTTTTCAACCAAACCGGAGACAAAAAGTTTTTGACCATTTTTGACACCTTTGCCTGAACATGGTTGCCCATAAAAGGGCAGTTGGGATAAGCAATTCTCAACTACATATCGCTAAAAGTTACTTGATATACCATTCTAAGCGTGTCCTAGCAAATACGCCGGCTCATCTTGACTAACTAGTTCAAAAAACACGGATATTAGGTGTTTCTGGGCAGTTTGCTCACTTTTGCGGTCTCCAACAGTGTAACTTTTGGCAATATCTCGAGATCCAAAAAGGATAGAAAAATTTCGTTTGCAGATTCGGAATCTGCGTCCCCGAATTACCCTAGGACAGGCTTTTCAACCAAATCGGAGACAAAAAGTTTTTGACCATTTTTGAGAATCGCCTTGGTCCCCCCTTACGATTTTTAAAAATTAAATTCCCTGCCCTGGTCGACTGGGTGGGAGTAGAACGATGAAATTCACACATGCACACCTTCTTTTCATGCTCTTCAAAATGAGGTATAAACCACCCCTGTACCCCTTCCCAATCTCGAGATCTAGGGGGGGGACACCCACCTGCTAATAATAATAATAATAACTAGCGCTACTGCAAGAATGTGTTGCCCACAACACGGCCCTTTGGGGTATAGATTTTGCTAGATATATACCTGTTAAGCTGTTTCTGTTCAGGAAATCTGTCCCAGGACTCAAAGAGCTTTCAATTAAGCACCATATTGCCCATGTTTCAACGAGTTTTTGAAAATCCGGTTTTTTCCGGAAATTCCGGATTTTCCAATCTGCGGGCATAACTTTCGCTAGAAGCATTTCCGGAAAATACGGCAAGGATGAAAATTACTCAGCTCGACGAGCTCTTTCATTTGAGTACCATATCGACCACTTTTGGAGAATTTTTTCAAAATCCGGAATTTTCCGGATCGAATATCTCGAAATCCGCAAATTTTCCGGAAATTTCGATTTCAGTTTCGAAATCAGCGTGGTCGAGTTACCCTATGACCGACGTTTGAGCAAAATCGGAGACAAAAAATTTTTGACCAAATTTTGGATTTTTGGGTTGCCGCTTTTTACACAAAAAAGGCAACCCTTTCATCTGGGTATGTCCGTTTATTTATTATTCATCTCGTGACCACACCTGTCCCCCCCATCTAACTTTTGATAGGGTGGCCCGATTGGGCTGAAATTTTTAGGGGGTGTTTGGGGTGGGGTGAAGTGTTGACTGAAGCACGGGCAGTCCGATATTTCCCGGATTCCGGTAATAGCGAATCCCGGAATTTTTTAGAATGGTAAGGGGGGACCAAGGGAAACGTAAAAATTTTTTGTCTCCAATTTTGCTTAAAAGTTGGTCATAGGGTAATTCGATAGCGCTGATTTCGAAACTGAAATCGAAATTTTCGGAAAATTTACGGATTTCGAGATATTGAACCCGGAAAATTCCGGATTTTTAAAAATGTCTTCAAAAATGGTCGATATGGTACTCAAATGAAAGAGCTCGTCGAGCTGAACAACTTTTCTGCTTGCGGCATTTTCGGGAAATGCGTCTAGCGAAAGTTACGACCAAAATACTATTGCATTCTTCTGAAAAAAACCCGTGTCCCTAAGGGAAAAAGCAGCGGCAACCCATTCTCGCTACTTCGCTAGTTGAAATTTCGCCTTGGTCCCCCCTTACCATCGGAAAAAATCCTAATTTTCAAATCCCGGAATTTCGGACCCATCTTGCTTCCGGGAGATGTCCTAGTCAAGGGCTTCAAAATAAGGTATCAACCACCCCTGTACTCCTTCCCAATCTCGAGATCTAGGGGGGGGACAGACGGATAATAAGCACAGAACGATAACAAGGTGTTGCCATTTCCTTTGGAAAAGTGGGCAACACAACTAGCGCTACTGCAAGAATGTGTTGCCCACAACACGGCCCTTTAGGGTATAGATTTTGCTAGATATTTTTTAAGTTATTTCTGTTCAGGAAATCTGTCCCAGGACTCAAAGAGCTTTCAATTAAGCACCATATTGCCCATGTTTCAACGAATTTTTGAAAATCCGGTTTTTCCCGGAATTCCGGATTTTCCAATCTGCGGCCATAACTTTCGCTAGAAACATTTCCGGAAAGTATGGTAATGATAAAAATTACTCAGCTCGACGAGCTCTTTCATTTGAGTACCATATCGACCACTTTTGGAGAAATTTTTCAAAATCCGGAATTTTCCGGATCGAATATCTCGAAATCCGGAAATTTTCCGGAAATCTCGAATTCAGTTTCGAAATCAGCGTGGTCGAGTTACCCTATGACCAACTTTTGATCGAAATCGGAGACAAAAAATTTTTGACCAAATTTTGGATTTTGAAATTTCGCCTTGGTCCCCCCTTACCAATACCATCCGAAAAAATCCGAATTTTCAAAACCCGGAATTTCGGAACCATCTTGCTTCCGGGAGATGTCCTGGTAAAGGGCTTCAAAATAAGGTATCAACCACCCCTGTACCCCTTCCCAATCTCGAGATCTAGGGGGGGGACAGACGGATAATAATAATAATAACTAGCGAAGTAGCGAGAATGGGTTGCCGCGGCATTTTCCCTTTGGGGGGACGGATTTCTTTCAGAAGAATGCAACAGTTTTTGGTCGTAACTTTCGCTAGACGCATTTCCGGAAAATGCCGCAAGCAGAAAACTTGCTCCGCTCGACGAGCTCTTTCATTTGAGTGTAATATCGACCACTTTCGGAAACATTTTTCAAAATCCGAGTTTTTCGTGAATTTCCGGATTTTCCGTTTTTCGGCCATAACTTTCGCTAGACGCATTTCCGGAAAATGTCGCAAGAAGGAAAGTTGTTCAGCTCGACGAGCTCTTTCATTTGAGTATCATATCGACCACTTTCGGAAAAATTTTTCAAAATCCGGTTTTTCGTGATTTTCCGGATTTTCCGTTTTTCGCCCATAACTTTCGCTAGACGCATTTCCGGAAAATGTCGCAAGAAGGAAAGTTGTTCAGCTCGACGAGCTCTTTCATTTGAGTACCATATCGACCACTTTTGGAGAAATTTTTCAAAATCCGGAATTTTCCGGGTCCAATATCTCGAATTCCGTAAATTTTCCGGAAATTTCGATTTCAGTTTCGAAATCAGCGCCATCGAATTGCCCTATGACCAACTTTTAAGCAAAATCGGAGACAAAAAAATTTTACGTTTCCCTTGGTCCCCCCTTACCATTCTAAAAAATTCCGGGATTCGCCATTCCCGGAATCCGGGAAATATCGGACTGCCCGCACTTCAGTCAACACTTCACCCCACCCCCAACACCCCCTAAAAATTTCAGCCCAATCGGGCCACACTAGCAAAAGTTAGAGGGGGGGGACAGGGGGTGGTCACGAGAATAATAATAATAATAATAATAAATCCTACCGGCATCAACGGGTTGTCGCGCATTTTCCTCTTATTCCTCTGTGCTTATATTGGCTCGGGCTAAAACTCAGTTTTGGAACATTTTCAGACTTTGGCCCTATCACAACTTTTTCCCTACTCGCTGAGAGCTTTCGAATAAGTACCATATAGACTACTTTTAGGACAATTTTAAAATTCCGGTTTTTCCGGAAATTACGGATTTTCCAATCTGCGGCCATAACTTTCGCCAGGAACATTTTCAGAAAATACGGTAATCATAAAAATTACTCAGCGCGACGAGCTCTTGCGTTTGAGTACCATATTGACTAGTTTTGAGCAAATTTTTCAAAATCCGGAATTTTCCGGATCGAATATCTCGAAATCCGTAAATTTTCCGGAAATTTCGATTTCAGTTTCGAAATCAGCGTGGTCGAATTACCCTATAACCAAGGTTTGAGTGAAATCGAAGACAAAAAATTTTTAAGTCCAAAATCCGGGTTTTCGTGAATTCCCGGATTTTCAGTTTTTCGGGCATAACTTTCGCTAGAAGCATTTTCGGAAAATATCGCAAGAAGGAAAGTTGTTCAGCTCGATGAGCTCTTTCATTTGAGTACCATATCGACCACTTTTAAAGAAATTTTTAAAAATCCGGAATTTTCCGGGTCGAATATCTCGAGATCCGGAAATTTTCCGGAAATTTCGATTTCAGTTTCGAAATCAGCGTGGTCGACTTACCCTATGACCAACTTTTGAGCAAAATCGGAGACAAAAAATTTTTACGTTTCCCTTGGTCCCCCCTTACGATTTTTAAATTTCCGGGAGCCGCCATTCCCGGAATCCGGGAGATATCGGGCTGCCCTTACAAACGGGAGCACTTCAGGTCACCCTACAACTATGGTGAGAATTTCAGCCCGATCGGTCCAGCCAATCTCGAGAAAAAGGGGGGGGACACAAATGTTGACCGGAATAATAAATAAATAAATAAATAAATAAAGAAACTTAGCCATATCAAAGGGTTGTCTTTTTTTAAAAAAAATGCGACAACCCAATAATAATAATAATAATAATAAACGGACATACCCAGATGAAAGGGTTGCCTTTTTGTGTAAAAAGCGGCAACCCAATAAGCACAGACCAATAACAAGGTGTTGCCCATTCCTTTGGAAAAGTGGGCAACACAATAAACAGACGAGATTAATGGTTGCCCTCTTCCTTTGGAAAGGTGGGCAACACAATAATAATAAGCAAAGTGGCATGAATGGGTTGCCGCTGCATTTTTCCTCTTATAAATAAGATAAGTCAATTATCCTACGATATTACCCCTTGTCCCTATGACAGCTTTTTATATACTCAAAGAGATCTTTCGATTGATACCCATATTGTCGTTTTCCATAACTTTTGATTTTGACCCATTTTGGCCGGCTTTGGACATATTTGACCCCTTTGAGGCCCCGTAACTCATTTTCTGTACATTTTGGTGCTTTGACCCTATTACAACGTTTCATCTACTCAACGAGAGCTTTCGAATGATATCCATATTGGGCGGTCTCGGTTACTTTCAATTTTGACCCATTTTGACCGGTTTTGTCCATTTTTGACCCCTTTGGAGCCCCGTAACTCATTTTCTGTAAATTTTGGTGCTTTGAACCTATTACAACTTTTTATCTACGCAACGAGAGCTTTCAAATGATACCGATATGAGCCCGATCTGAGAACTTTCAATTTTGAGCCATTTCGGCCGTTTTTGGCCATTTTTTACCATTTTCGGCCTCATAACTCAAAATCAGTGCATTTTCAGGCCTTGACCCTATAACAACTTTTTCATTACTCGCCGAGAGCTTTCGAATGATACCAAAATCAGCTCATTTGGACAACTTTTTTATTTTACTCATTTTTACTCACGGGGGTGCTCCGGGAGCACCTCTGCTCCCCCGGGGCTCCCCGCGCTTCCGGGAGCAGTTCAAGTCAAGACCTTCAAAATGAGGTATCAACCACCTCTCTACCCCTTTCCAATCTCGAGATAGAGGGGGGGGACAAGAATCCGGAGAAGAAATAATAATAAATAATAATAATAATAAATAACGGACATACCCAAGTTAAAGGGTTGCCTTTTTGTTGAAAAAGCGGCAACCCAATAAGCACAGACCAATAACAAAGTGTTGCCCATTCCTTTGGAAAAGTGGGCAACACAATAATAAATCCTACCGGCATCAACGGGTTGTCGCAGCCATTTTCCTCTTATCTAAAGGGCGAAAACTCAGTTTTGGTACATTTTCAGGCTTTGGTGCTATTGCAACTTTTTTCCTACTCGCTAAGAGCTTTCGAATGAGTACCATAGAGTCTACTTTTGTGACAATTCTTAGAAATTCGGTTTTTCCGGGAATTCCCGGATTTTCGGTTTTTCGGCCATAACTTTCGCTGGACGCATTTCCGGAAAATGTCGCAAGAAGGAAAGTTGTTAAGCTCGACGAGCTCTTTCATTTGAGTACCATGTCGACCACTTTCGGAGAAGTTTTCCAAAATCCGGAATTTTCCGGGTCCAATATCTCGAAATCCGTAAACTTTCCGGAAATTTCGATTCCAGTTTCGAAATCAGCGTGGTCGAATTACCCTATGACCAACTTTTGAGCAAAATCGGAGACAAAAAATTTTTAAGTCCAAAATCCGGGTTTTCGTGAATTCCCGGATTTTCAGTTTTTCGGCTATAACTTTCGCTAGACGCATTTCCGGAAAATGTCGCAAGAAGGAAAGTTGTCCAGCTCGACGAGCTCTTTCATTTGAGCTCCATATCGACCACTTTTGGGGAAAATTTTCAAATTCCGATATTTTCCGGGGCGAATATCTCGAAATCCGTAAATTTTCCGGAAAATTCGTTTTCGGTTTCGAAATCAGCGCGGTCGAATTACCCTATGACCAACTTTTGAGCGAAATCGGAGACAAAAAATTTTTACGTTTCCCTTGGTCCCCCCTTACCATTTTTAAAAATTCCGGGAGCCGCCATTCCCGGAATCCGGGAGATATCGGGATGCCCTTACAAACGGGAGCACTTCAGGTCACCCTACAACTATGGTGAGAATTTCAGCCCGATCGGTCCAGCCAATCTCGAGAAAAAGGGGGGGGACACAAATGTTGACCGGAATAATAAATAAACAAGCAAATTGGCATGAATGGGTTGCCGCTGGCATTTTTCCTTTTATAAACAAGATATACGTATAAGTCAATTATCCTACGATATTACTCCTTGTCCCTATGACAACTTTTTATATACCCAAAGAGATCTTTCGATTGATACCCATATTATCGTTTTGCCATAACTTTTGATTTTGACCCATTTTGGCCGGCTTTGGTCATATACCCCTTTGAGGCCCCGTAACTCATTTTCTCTACATTTTGGTGCTTTGGTCCTATTACAACATTTTATCTACGCAACGAGAGCTTTCGAATGATATCCATGTTGGGCGGTTTCTGTTACTTTCAGTTTTGACCCATTTTGACCGATTTTGGCCATTTTTGACCCATTTGAGGCTGCGTAACTCATTTTTCCTCCACTTTGTTGCTTTGGCCCTGTTACAACTTTTTATCTACGCAACGAGAGCTTTTCGAATGATACCGGCATCGACCGGATACGACAATTTTCAGTTTTGACCCATTTTGGACGGTTTTGTCCATTTTTGACCCCTTTGGAGCCCCGTAACTCAGTTTCTGGACATTTTGGTGCTTTAAATCTATTACAACTTTTTATCTACGCAACGAGAGCTTTCAAATGATACCGATATGAGCCCGATCTGAGTACTTTCAATTTTGAGCCATTTTGGCCGTTTTTGGCCATTTTTCACCATTTTTCGCCTCATAACTCAAAATGCGTGCATTTTCAGGCCTTGACCCTATTACAACTTTTTCATTACTCGTCGAGAGCTTTCGAATGATACCAAAATTAGCTCATTTGGACAACTTTTTTATTTTACTCATTTTTACTCACGGGGGTGCTCCGGGAGCACCTCTGCTCCCCCGGGGCTCCCCGCGCTTCCGGGAGCAGTTCAAGTCAAGACCTTCAAAATGAGGTATCAACCACCTCTCTACCCCTTTCCAATCTCGAGATAGAGGGGGGGGGGACAAGAATCCGGAGAAGAAATAATAATAATTAATAACTAGCGAAGTTGCGAGAATGGGTTGCCGCGGCATTTTCCCTTTGGGGGGACGGATTTTCAGAAGAATGCAACAGTATGTTGGTCGTATTTTTCGCTACACGCATTTCCCAAAAATGCCGCAAGCAGAAAAGTTGTTCAGCTCGACGAGCTCTTTCATTTGCGTACCATATTGACCACATTTGAAGAAATTTTTTAAAATCCGGGTTTTCGTGAATTCCCGGATTTTCAGTTTTTCGGCTGTAACTTTCGCTAGACGCATTTCCGGAAAATGCCGCAAGCAGAAATGTTGTTCAGCTCGACGAGCTCTTTCATTTGAGTACCATATTGACCACTTTTGAAGAACTTTTTTAAAATCCGGGTTTTCGGGAATTCCCGGATTTTCAGTTTTTCGGCCATAACTTTCGCTAGGCGCATTTCCGGAAAATGTCGCAAGAAGGAAAGTTGTTCAGATCGACGAGCTCTTTCATTTGAGTACCATATCTACCACTTTCGGAAAAATTTTTCAAAATCCGGAATTTTCCGGGTCCAATATCTCGAAATCCGTAAATTTTCCGGAAATTTCGATTTCAGTTTCGAAATCAGCGCTATCGAATTACCCTATGACCAACTTTTAAGCAAAATCGGAGACAAAAAATTTTTACGTTTCCCTTGGTCCCCCCTTACCATTCTAAGAAATTCCGGGATTCGCCATTCCCGGAATCCGGGAAATATCGGACTGCCCGCGCTTCAGTCAACACTTCACCCCACCCCAAACCTCCACTGAAAATTTCAGCCCAATCGGGCCACCCTAGCAAAAGTTAGAGGGGGGGGACAGGGGGTGGTAACGAGATGAATAATAATAAATAATAATAAATCCTACCGGCATCAACGGGTTGTCGCAGCCATTTTCCTCTTATCTAAAGGGCGAAAACTCAGTTTTGGTACATTTTCAGGCTTTGGTGCTATTGCAACTTTTTTCCTACTCGCTAAGAGCTTTCGAATGAGTACCATAGAGTCTACTTTTGTGACAATTCTTAGAAATTCGGTATTTCCGGGAATTCCCGGATTTTCGGTTTTTCGGCCATAACTTTCGCTGGACGCATTTCCGGAAAATGTCGCAAGAAGGAAAGTTGTTAAGCTCGACGAGCTCTTTCATTTGAGTACCATGTCGACCACTTTCGGAGAAGTTTTCCAAAATCCGGAATTTTCCGGGTCCAATATCTCGAAATCCGTAAACTTTCCGGAAATTTCGATTCCAGTTTCGAAATCAGCGCGGTCGAATTACCCTATGACCAACTTTTGAGCAAAATCGGAGACAAAAAATTTTAAAGTCCAAAATCCGGGTTTTCGCGAATTCCCGGATTTTCAGTTTTTCGGCTATAACTTTCACTAGACGCATTTCCGGAAAATGTCGCAAGAAGGAAAGTTGTCCAGCTCGACGAGCTCTTTCATTTGAGCTCCATATCGACCACTTTTTTGGGGAAAATTTTCAAATTCCGATATTTTCCGGGGCGAATATCTCGAAATCCGTAAATTTTCCGGAAAATTCGTTTTCGGTTTCGAAATCAGCGCGGTTGAATTACCCTATGACCAACTTTAGAGCGAAATCGGAGACAAAAAATTTTTACGTTTCCCTTGGTCCCCCCTTACCATTTTTAAAAATTCCGGGAGCCGCCATTCCCGGAATCCGGGAGATATCGGGATGCCCTTACAAACGGGAGCACTTCAGGTCACCCTACAACTATGGTGAGAATTTCAGCCCGATCGGTCCAGCCAATCTCGAGAAAAAGGGGGGGGGACACAAATGTTGACCGGAATAATAAATAAATAAATAAATAAATAAAGAAACTTAGCCATATCAAAGGGTTGTCTTTTTTTTAAAAAAATGCGACAACCCAATAATAAACGGACATACCCAGATGAAAGGGTTGCCTTTTTTGTGTAAAAAGCGGCAACCCAATAATAATAAATAATAAATAACGGACATACCCAAGTTAAAGGGTTGCCTTTTTGTTGAAAAAGCGGCAACCCAATAAATAAATAAATAAAGAAACTTAGCCATATCAAAGGGTTGTCTTTTTTTTAAAAAAATGCGACAACCCAATAAATCCTACCGGCATCAACGGGTTGTCGCAGCCATTTTCCTCTTATCTAAAGGGTCAAAACTCAGTATTGGTACATTTTCAAAACTTGGATCAATTACAAATTTTTTCCTACTCGTTGAGGGCTTTCAGATGAGTACCATATCGACTACTTTTGAGACAATTTTTTAAAATTCGGGTTTTCCGTTAATTACCGGATTTTTAGTTTTTCGGTTATAACTTTCGCTAGACGCAACATCAGAAAATGTCGCAAGAAGGAAACTTGCTCAGCTCGACGAGCTCTTTCATTTGAGCCCCATATCGACCACTTTCGGAGAAATTTTTCAAAATCCGGAATTTTCCGGATCGAATATCTCGAAATTCGTAAATTTTCCGGAAATTTCGATTTCAGTTTCGAAATCAGCGTGGTCGACTTACCCTATGACAACCTTTTAAGCAAAATCGGAGACAAAAAATTTTTACGTTTCCCTTGGTCCCCCCTTACCATTTTTAAAAATTCCGGGAGCCGCCATTCCCGGAATCCGGGAGATATCGGGATGCCCTTACAAACGGGAGCACTTCAGGTCACCCTACAACTATGGTGAGAATTTCAGCCCGATCGGTCCAGCCAATCTCGAGAAAAAGGGGGGGGACACAAATGTTGACCGGAATAATAAATAAATAAATAAATAAATAAATAAACTTAGCCATATCAAAGGGTTGTCTTTTTTTTAAAAAAATGCGACAACCCAATAAATCCTACCGGCATCAACGGGTTGTCGCAGCCATTTTCCTCTTATCTAAAGGGTCAAAACTCAGTATTGGTACATTTTCAAAACTTGGATCAATTACAAATTTTTTCCTACTCGTTGAGGGCTTTCAGATGAGTACCATATCGACTACTTTTGAGACAATTTTTTAAAATTCGGGTTTTCCGTTAATTACCGGATTTTTAGTTTTTCGGTTATAACTTTCGCTAGACGCAACATCAGAAAATGTCGCAAGAAGGAAACTTGCTCAGCTCGACGAGCTCTTTCATTTGAGCCCCATATCGACCACTTTCGGAGAAATTTTATAAAATCCGGAATTTTCCGGATCGAATATCTCGAAATTCGTAAATTTTCCGGAAATTTCGATTTCAGTTTCGAAATCAGCGTGGTCGACTTACCCTATGACAACCTTTTAAGCAAAATCGGAGACAAAAAATTTTTAAGTCCAAAATCCGGGTTTTCGTGAATTCCCGGATTTTCAGTTTTTCGGCTATAACTTTCGCTAGACGCATTTCCGGAAAATGTCACAAGAAGGAAAGTTGTTCATCTCGACGATCTCTTTCATTTGATCCCCATATCGACCACTTTCGGAGAAATTTTTCAAAATCCGGAATTTTCCGGATCGAATATCTCGAAACCCGTAAATTTTCCGGAAATTTCGATTTCAGTTTCGAAATCAGCGTGGTCGACTTACCCTATGACAACCTTTTAAGCAAAATCGGAGACAAAAAATTTTTACGTTTCCCTTGGTCCCCCTTACGATTTTTAAAATCCGGGTTTTCGAATCCGGGGAATCTGCCCTTACAAACGGGAGACCAGCCGGGGATTTTCACCCAGATCGGTCCAGCCAATCTCGAGAAAAAGGGGGGGGGACACAAATGTTGACCGGAATAATAAATAAATAGGTGAAGAATGTGGCCAAATTCGGCTGTTTATTTTTTAACTTTCGCTAGACACATTTCCGGAAAATGTCGCAAGAAGGAAAGTTGTTCAGCTCGGCGAGCTCTTTCATTTGAGTACCATATCGACCACTTTCAGAGAAATTTTTCAAAATCCGGAATTTTCCGGGTCGAATATCTCGAAATCCGTAAACTTTCCGGAAATTTGGATGCCAGTTTCGAAATCAGCGTGGTCGAGTTACCCTATGACCAACTTTTGAATGAAATCGGAGACAAAAAATTTTTCGACTCAAAATCCGGATTTTCGTGAATTCCCGGATTTTCAGTTTTTCGGCCATAACTTTCGCTACACGCATTTTCGGAAAATGTCGCAAGAAGGAAAGTTGCTCAGCTCGACGAGATCTTTCATTTGAGTATATACCATATCGACCGCTTTTGGAGAAATTTTTCAAAATCCGGAATTTTCCGGGTCGAATATCTCGAAATCCGGAAACTTTCCGGAAATTTCAATTTCAGTTTCGAAATCAGCGTGGTCGAGTTACCCTATGACCAACCTTTGAGCGAAATCGGAGACAAAAAATTTTTGACCAAATTTTGGAATTTGAAATTTCGCCTTGGTCCCCCCTTACCAACCGAAAAATTCCGGGATTCGCCATTCTCGGAATCCGGAAGGTATCGGAGCCATCTTGCTTCCCGGAGATGTCCTAGTTAAGGGCTTCAAAATAAGGTATCAACCAGCCCTGTACCCTTTCCCAATCTCGAGATCTAGGGGGGGGACAGACGGATAATAATAATAATAATAATAAATCCTACCGGCATCAACGGGTTGTCGCAGCCATTTTCCTCTTATCTAAAGGGCCAACACTCAGTTTTGGTACATTTTCAAAATTTGGTTCTATTACAACTTTCTTCCTACTCGTTGAGGGCTTTCAAATGAGTACCATATCGACTAGTTTTGAGACAATTTTTTTAAAATTCCGTTTTCCCGTTTTTCGGTTTTTCGGCTATAACTTTCGCTAGACGCATTTTGGGAAAATGCTGCAAGCAGGACAGTTGTTCAGCTCGACGAGCTCTTTCATTTGAGTACCCTATCGACCACTTTCGGAAAATTTTTTCAAAATTCGGAAATTTCCGGATCGAATATCTCGAAATCCGTAAATTTTCCGGAAATTTCGATTTCAGTTTCGAAATCAGTGTGGTCGACTTACCCTATGACAACCTTTTAAGCAAAATCGGAGACAAAAAATTTTTTGGTCCAAAATCCGGGTTTTCGTGAATTCCCGGATTTTCAGTTTTTCGGCTATAACTTTCGCTAGACACATTTCCGGAAAATGTCGCAAGAAGGAAAGTTGTTCAGCTCGGCGAGCTCTTTCATTTGAGTACCATATCGACCACTTTTGGAGAAATTTTTCAAAATCCGGAATTTTCCGGGTCGAATATCTCAAAATCCGGAAATTTTCCGGAAATTTCGATTTCAGTTTCGAAATCAGCATGGTCGAATTACCCTATGACCAACTTTTAAGCAAAATCGGAGACAAAAAATTTTTACGTTTCCCTTGGTCCCCCCTTACGATTTTTAAAATTCCGGGATTCGCCATTCCCGGAATCCGGGAGATATCGGGATGCCCTTACAAACGGGAGCACTTCAGGTCACCCTACACCTATGGTGAGAATTTCAGCCCGATCGGTCCAGCCAATCTCGAGAAAAAGGGGGGGACACAAATGTTGACCGGAATAATAAATAAATAAATAAATAAATAAATAAATAAATAAAGAAACTTAGCCATAACAAAGGGTTGTCTTTTTTTTTAAAAAATGCGACAACCCAATAAGCACAGAACGATAACAAGGTGTTGACATTTCCTTTGGAAAAGGGGGCAACACAATAAATAAATAAATAAATAAATAAATAAAGAAACTTAGCCATAACAAAGGGTTGTCTTTTTTTAAAAAAAATGCGACAACCCAATAATAACGGACATACCCAAGTTAAAGGGTTGCCTTTTTGTTGAAAAAGCGGCAACCCAATAATAATAATAATAACGGACATACCCAAGTTAAAGGGTTGCCTTTTTGTTGAAAAAGCGGCAACCCAATAATAATAAATAAATCCTACCGGCATCAACGGGTTGTCGCAGCCATTTTCCTCTTATCTAAAGGGTCAAAACTCAGTTTTGGTGCATTTTCAAAACTTGGTTCTATTACAAATTTTTTCCTACTCGTTGAGGGCTTTCAGATGAGTACCATATCGACTACTTTTGAGACAATTTTTTAAAATTCGGGTTTTCCGGGAATTACCGGATTTTTAGTTTTTCGGTTATAACTTTCGCTAGGCGGATTTCCGGAAGATCCCGCAAGCAGGAAACTTGTTCAGCTCGACGAGCTCTTTCATTTGAGCCCCATATCGACCACTTTCGGAGAAATTTTTCAAAATCCGGAATTTTCCGGATCGAATATCTCGAAACCCGTAAATTTTCCGGAAATTTCGATTTCAGTTTCGAAATCAGCGTGGTCGACTTACCCTATGACAACCTTTTAAGCAAAATCGGAGACAAAAAATTTTTAAGTCCAAAATCCGGGTTTTCGTGAATTCCCGGATTTTCAGTTTTTCGGCTATAACTTTCGCTAGACGCATTTCCGGAAAATGTCGCAAGAAGGAAACTTGTTCAGCTCGACGAGCTCTTTCATTTGAGCCCCATATCGACCACTTTCGGAGAAATTTTTCAAAATCCGGAATTTTCCGGATCGAATATCTCGAAACCCGTAAATTTTCCGGAAATTTCGATTTCAGTTTCGAAATCAGCGTGGTCGACTTACCCTATGACAACCTTTTAAGCAAAATCGGAGACAAAAAATTTTTAAGTCCAAAATCCGGGTTTTCGTGAATTCCCGGATTTTCAGTTTTTCGGCTATAACTTTCGCTAGACACATTTCCGGAAAATGTCGCAAGAAGGAAAGTTGTTCAGCTCGGCGAGCTCTTTCATTTGAGTACCATATCGACCACTCTTGGAGAAATTTTTCAAAATCCGGAATTTTCCGGGTCGAATATCTCGAAATCCGGAAATTTTCCGGAAATTTCGATTTCAGTTTCGAAATCAGCGTGGTCGACTTACCCTATGACCAACTTTTAAGCAAAATCGGAGACAAAAAATTTTTACGTTTCCCTTGGTCCCCCCTTACGATTTTTAAAATTCCGGGATTCGCCATTCCCGGAATCCGGGAGATATCGGGATGCCCTTACAAACGGGAGCACTTCAGGTCACCCTACAACTATGGTGAGAATTTCAGCCCGATCGGTCCAGCCAATCTCGAGAAAAAGGGGGGGGGACACAAATGTTGACCGGAATAATAAATAAATAAATAAATAAATAAATAAAGAAACTTAGCCATAACAAGCAAAGTGGCATGAATGGGTTGCCGCTGCATTTTTCCTCTTATAAATAAGATAAGTCAATTATCCTACGATATTACCCCTTGTCCCTATGACAGCTTTTTATATACTCAAAGAGATCTTTCGATTGATACCCATATTGTCGTTTTCCATAACTTTTGATTTTGACCCATTTTGGCCGGCTTTGGACATATTTGACCCCTTTGAGGCCCCGTAACTCATTTTCTGTACATTTTGGTGCTTTGACCCTATTACAACGTATCTACTCAACGAGAGCTTTCGAATGATATCCATATTGGGCGGTCTCGGTTACTTTCAATTTTGACCCATTTTGACCGGTTTTGTCCATTTTTGACCCCTTTGGAGCCCCGTAACTCATTTTCTGTAAATTTTGGTGCTTTGAACCTATTACAACTTTTTATCTACGCAACGAGAGCTTTCAAATGATACCGATATGAGCCCGATCTGAGAACTTTCAATTTTGAGCCATTTCGGCCGTTTTTGGCCATTTTTGACCATTTTCGGCCTCATAACTCAAAATCAGTGCATTTTCAGGCCTTGACCCTATTACAACTTTTTCATTACTCGCCGAGAGCTTTCGAATGATACCAAAATCAGCTCATTTGGACAACTTTTTTATTTTACTCATTTTTACTCACGGGGGTGCTCCGGGAGCACCTCTGCTCCCCCGGGGCTCCCCGCGCTTCCGGGAGCAGTTCAAGTCAAGACCTTCAAAATGAGGTATCAACCACCTCTCTACCCCTTTCCAATCTCGAGATAGAGGGGGGGGACAAGAATCCGGAGAATAATAATAATAAATCCTACCGGCATCAACGGGTTGTCGCGCATTTTCCTCTTATTCCTCTGTGCTTATATTGGCTCTGGCTAAAACTCAGTTTTGGAACATTTTCAGACTTTGGTCCTATCACAACTTTTTCCCTACTCGCTGAGAGCTTTCGAATAAGTACCATATAGACAACTTTTAGGACAATTTTTAAAATTCCGGTTTTTCCGGAAGTTACGGATTTTCCAATCTGCGGACATAACTTTCGCCAGAAACATTTTCAGAAAATACGGTAATCATAAAAATTACTCAGCGCGACGAGCTCTTTCGCTTGAGTACCATATTGACTAGTTTTGAGCAAATTTTTCAAAATCCGGAATTTTCCGGATCGAATATCTCGAAATCCGTAAATTTTCCGGAAATTTCGATTCCAGTTGCGAAATCAGCGTGGTCGAATTACCCTATGACCAACTTTTGAGCGAAATCGGAGACAAAAAAGTTTTAAGTCCAAAATCCGGGTTTTCGTGAACTCCCGGATTTTCAGTTTTTCGGGCATAACTTTCGCTAGACGCATTTAAGGAAAATGTCGCAAGAAGGAAAGTTGTTCAGCTCGACGAGCTCTTTCATTTGAGTACCATATCGACCACTTTTAAAGAAATTTTTAAAAATCCGAAATTTTCCGGGGCGAATATCTCGAAATCCGTAAATTTTCCGAAAATTTCGATTTCAGTTTCGAAATCAGCGAGGTCGAGTTGCCCTATGACCAACGTTTGAGCGAAATCGGAGACAAAAAATTTTCGACCATTTTTTAGAATCGCCTTGGTCCCCCCTTACGATTTTAAAAATCCCGGGAGCCGCCATTCCCGGAATCCGGGAGATATCGGGCTGCCCCCACTTCCGGTACCACTTCAGGCCACCCTACTACTATGGTGATAATTTCAGCCCGATCGGTCCAGCCAATCTCGAGAAAAAGGGGGGGGACAAGATTGTTTACCGATATAATAAATAAATAAATAAATAAATAAATAAATAAAGAAACTTTCCCATAACAAAGGGTTGTCTTTTTTTAAAAAAAATGCGACAACCCAATAAATAAACTAGCGCTACTGCAAGAATGTGTTGCCCACAACTGGTTTTTCTGTTTATTTTTCTGCCATAACTTTCACCAGAAGCATTTCCGGAAAATACGGTAATGATGAAAATTACTCAGCACGACGAGCGCTTTCATTTGAGTACCATATCGACCACTTTCGGAAAAATTTTTCAAAATCCGGAATTTTCCGGATCGAATATCTCGAAATCCGGAAATTTTCCGGAAATTTCGATTTCAGTTTCGAAATCAGCGCGGTCGAGTTACCCTATGACCAACTTTTGAGCGAAATCGGAGACAAAAAATTTTTTGGTCCAAAATCCGGGTTTCCGTGAATTCCCGGATTTTCAGTTTTTCGGCCATAACTTTCGCTACACGCATTTCCGGAAAATGTCGCAAGAAGGAAAGTTGTTCAGCTCGACGAGCTCTTTCATTTGAGTACCATATCAACCACTTTTGAAGAAATTTTTCAAAATCCGAAATTTTCCGGGTCTAATATCTCGAAATCCGTAAATTTTCCGGAAATTTCGATTTCAGTTTCGAAATCAGCGTGGTCGAGTTACCCTATGACCAACTTTTGAGCGAAATCGGAGACAAAAAATTTTTGACCAAATTTTGGATTTTGAAATTTCGCCTTGGTCCCCCCTTACCAACCGAAAAATTCCGGGATTCACCATTCCCGGAATCCGGAAGGTATCGGAGCCATCCTGGTTCCCGGAGATGTCCTAGTCAAGGGCTTCAAAATGAGGTATCAACCACCCCTGTACCCCTTCCCAATCTCGAGATCTAGGGGGGGGACAGACGGATAATAATAATAATAATAATCATAATAACTAGCGCTACTGCAAGAATGTGTTGCCCACAACAGGTTTTTCTGTTTATTTTTCTGAAATAACTTTGGCTAGACGCATTTTCAGAAAATGTCGCAAGAAGGAAACTTGCTCAGCTCGACGAGCTCTTTTGTTTGAGTACCATTTCGACTACTTTTGGCGAAATTTTTCAAAATCCGGAATTTTCCGAAACGAATATCTCGAAATCCGTAAACTTTCCGGAAATATCGATTCCAGTTTCGAAATCAGCGTGGTCGAATTACTCTATGACCAACTTTTGAGCAAAATCGGAGACAAAAAATTTTTAAGTCCAAAATCCGGGTTTTCGTGAATTCCCGGATTTTTAGTTTTTCGGCTTTAACTTTCGCTAGACGCATTTCCGGAAAATGTCGCAAGAAGGAAAGTTGTTCAGCTCGACGAGCTCTTTCATTTGAGTACCATATCGACCACTTTTGGAGAAATTTTTCAAAATCCGGAATTTTCCGGGTCGAATATCTCGAAATCCGGAAATTTTCCGAAAATTTCGATTTCAGTTTCGAAATCAGCGTGGTCGACTTACCCTATGCCCAACTTTTGAGCGAAATCGGAGACAAAAAATTTTTTACCAAATTTTGGGTTTTGAAATTTCGCCTTGGTCCCCCCTTACCAACCGAAAAATTCCGGGATTCGCCATTCCCGGAATCCGGAAGGTATCGGAGCCATCTCGCTTCCCGGAGATGTCCTAGTCAAGGGCTTCAAAATAAGGTATCAACCACCCCTGTACCCCTTCCCAATCTCGAGATCTAGGGGGGGGACAGACGGATAATAATAATAATAATAATAACTAGCGCTACTGCAAGAATGTGTTGCCCACAACAGGTTTTTCTGTTTATTTTCTGTCATAACTTTCGCTAGGCGCATTTTCAGAAAATGTCGCAAGAAGGAAAGTTGCTCAGCTCGACGAACTCTTTCATTTGAGTACCATATCGACCACAATTGGAGAATTTTTTCAAAATCCGGAATCTTCGGTAACGAATATCTCGAAATCCGTAAATTTTCCGGAAATTTCGATTGAAGTTTCGAAATCAGCGTGGTCGAATTACCTTATGTCCGACTTTTGAGTGAAATCGGAGACAAAAAATTTTTTGGTCCAAAATCCGGGTTTTTGTGAATTCCCGGATTTTCAGTTTTTCGGTCATAACTATCGCTAGACGCATTTTCGGAAAATGTCGCAAGAAGGAAAGTTGCTCAGCTCGACGAGCTGTTTCATTTGAGTACCATATCGACCACTTTTGGATAAATTTTTCAAAATCCGGAATTTTCCGGGTCGAATATCTCGAAATCCGTAAATTTTCCGGAAATTTCGATTTCAGTTTTGAAATCAGCGTGGTCGAGTTACCCTATGACCAACTTTTGAGCGAAATCAGAGACAAAAAATTTTTGACCAAATTTTGGATTTTGAAATTTCGCCTTGGTCCCCCCTTACCAACCGAAAAATTCCGGGATTCGCCATTCCCGGAATCCGGAAGGTATCGGACTGCCCAACTGAGAATCCAACGTCCAAGTGAATATCTTCAAAATGAGGTATCAACCACCCCTGTACCCCTTCCCAATCTCGAGATCTAGGGGGGGGGACAGACGGATAATAATAATAATAATAACTAGCGCTACTGCAAGAATGTGTTGCCCACAACAGGTTTTTCTGTTTATTTTCTGCCATAACTTTCGCTAGACGCATTTCCGGAAAATGTCGCAAGAAGGAAAGTTGTTCAGCTTGACGAGCTCTTTCGTTTGAGTACCATATCGACCACTTTTGGGGAAATTTTTCAAAATCCGGAATTTTCCGGGTCTAATATCTCGAAATCCGTAAATTTTCCGGAAATTTCGATTTCAGTTTCGAAATCAGCGTGGTCGAGTTACCCTATGACCAACTTTTGAGCGAAATCGGAGACAAAAAATTTTTGACCAAATTTTGGATTTTGAAATTTCGCCTTGGTCCCCCCTTACCAACCGAAAAATTCCGGGATTCGCCATTCCCGGAATCCGGAAGGTATCGGCGCCATCTTGCTTCCCGGAGATGTCCTAGTCAAGGGCTTCAAAATGAGGTATTAACCACCCCTGTACCCCTTCCCAATCTCGAGATCTAGGGGGGGGACAGACGGATAATAATAATAATAATAATCATAATAATAAATCCTACCGGCATCAACGGGTTGTCGCAGCCATTTTCCTCTTATCTAAAGGGCCAAAACTCAGTTTTGGTACATTTTCAGAACTTGGTTCTATTGCAACCTTCTTCCTACTCGTTGAGAGCTTTCAAATGAGTACCATATCGACTACTTTTGAGACAATTTTTAAAAATTCCGATTTTCCGGGAATTCCCGGATTTTCGGTTTTTCGGACGGAACTTTCGCAAGGCCCATTTTCCAAAAATGTCGCAAGAAGCAAAGTTGCTCAGCTCGACGAGCTCTTTCATTTGAGCCCCATATTGACCACTTTTGGGGAAATTTTTCTAAATCCGGAATTTTCCGGGCCGAATATCTCGAAATTCGTAAATTTTCCGGAAAAGTAGATTCCAGTTTCGAAATCAGCGTGGTCGAGTTACCCTATGACCAACTTTTAAGCAAAATCGGAGACAAAAAATTTTTAGTCCAAAATCCGGGTTTTCGTGAATTCCCGGATTTTCAGTTTTTCGGCTATAACTTTCGCTAGACACATTCCCGGAAAATGTCGCAAGAAGGAAAGTTGCTCAGCTCGACGAGCTCTTTCATTTGAGTACCATATCGACTACTTTTGAAGAAATTTTTTAAAATCCGAAATTTTCCGGGGCGAATATCTCGAAATCCGTAAATTTTCCGGAAATTTCGATTTCAGTTTCGAAATCAGCATGGTCGAATTACCCTATGACCAACTTTTGAGCTAAATCGGAGACAAAAAATTTTTACGTTTCCCTTGGTCCCCCCTTACCATTTTTAAAAATTCCGGGAGCTGCCATTCCCGGAATCCGGGAGGTATCGGGCTACCCGCACTTCCGGTACCACTTCACCCCACCCCCAACTGGTACTGATAATTTCAGCTCGATCGGTCCAGCCAATCTCGAGAAAAAGGGGGGGGACAAGATTGTTTACCGATATAATAAATAAAGAAACTTTCCCATAACAAAGGGTTGTCTTTTTTTTAAAAAAATGCGACAACCCAATAATAAGCACAGACCAATAACAAAGTGTTGCCCATTCCTTTGGAAAAGTGGGCAACACAATAATAATAAGCACAGACCAATAACAAAGTGTTGCCCATTCTTTTGGAAAAGTGGGCAACACAATAATAATAATAAGCACAGACCAATAACAAAGTGTTGCCCATTCCTTTGGAAAAGTGGGCAACACAATAATAAGCACAGACCAATAACAAAGTGTTGCCCATTCCTTTGGAAAAGTGGGCAACACAATAAATCCTACCGGCATCAACGGGTTGTCGCAGCCATTTTCTTTTTATCAACGGGCGCAATTCAAAACGCGTCATTTGTTCCTCTTATATACGGCCAAAACTCAGTTTGGTACATTTTCAGTTCTTGGTTCTATTGCATTTTTTCCTACTCGTTGAGGGCTTTCAAAAGAGTACCATATCAACTAGTTTTGAGACAATTTTTTAAAATTGTGGTTTTCTGGGAATTACCGGATTTTTAGTTTTTCGGTTATAACTTTCGCTAGACGTATTTCCGGAAAATGTCGCAAGAAGGAAAGTTGTTCAGCTCGACGAGCTCTTTCATTTGAGTACCATATCAACCACTTTTGAAGAAATTTTTCAAAATCCGGAATTTTCCGGGGCGAATATCTCGAAGTCCGTAAATTTTCCGAAAATTTCAATTCAAGTTTCGAAATCAGGGTGCTCGAATTACCCTATGACCAACGTTTGAGCAAAATCGGAGACAAAAAATTTTTAAGTCCAAAATCCGGGTTTTCGTGAATTCCCGGATTTTCAGTTTTTCGGCTATAACTTTCGCTAGACGCATTTCCGGAAAATGTCGCAAGAAGGAAAGTTGTTCAGCTCGACGAGCTCTTTCATTTGAGTACCATATCAACCACTCTTGAAGAAATTTTTCAAAATCCGGAATTTTCCGGGTCCAATATCTCGAAATCCGTAAATTTTCCGGAAATTTCGATTTCAGTTTCGAAGTCAGCGTGGTCGAATTACCCTATGGCCAACTTTCAAGCAAAATCGGAGACAAAAAAATTTTGACCATTTTTTAGAATCGCCTTGGTCCCCCCTTACGATTTTAAAAATTCCGGGAGCCGCCATTCCCGGAATCCGGGAGATATCGGGTTGCCCCCACTTCCGGTACCACTTCATGCCACCCTACTACTATGGTGGGAATTTCAGCCCGATCGGTCCAGCCAATCTCGAGAAAAAGGGGGGGGACAAAGTGTTGACCGGAATAATAAATAAAGAAACTTAGCCATATCAAAGGGTTGTCTTTTTTTTAAAAAAAATGCGACAACCCAATAAATAATAATAAATAAATAACGGACATACCCAAGTTAAAGGGTTGCCTTTTTGTTGAAAAAGCGGCAACCCAACAAAGGGTTGTCTTTTTTTAAAAAAAAATGCGACAACCCAATAACGGACATACCCAAGTTAAAGGGTTGCCTTTTTGTGAAAAAGCGGCAACCCAAAAAAGGTTAATGTTTTAGCTCGGGAGCAAAAAATAACTGTTTTTAAGCATTTTTCGGAAAAGTTTTCTTCCCCCCCCCGCCCCCAGAAATCCGTGCCCTCCAGACCAGGGGGGGTAGTCCCCCCCACAGAATTTTTTGCCTTGGGAAAAGCCAGTACTACGGATTAAAAATTCAATAGGACGGCTCAAATCGGTCCCGAGTGGATAAAGCGGGTCAAGTGGTTAACAAAATGGTCAAACAGCTTTTACGCCCTCCCAAGAAATTTTTTAGCTAATAAACTATGACACTTTTTGAAAGCAGGATTTTCTTTCAGCACAGACGTTAGCAATTTGTAATTTTGAAATCAAAATCTCGACACTTTCAAGCCCAGGCCAAGTCTTTAAAATCTTATTACTGTGATGGACAGACGTACCGTTTGAGATCTTTGCTGTTCACTGTTGTACAGAAATGTTCCAAACCGACAGCTGTACAGTTCGTCCAAAATTGTCATCAGAAATTTGTTGTTAAATTCAAAGGCAATAGGAAACTAAAAAAACAGCATAAACACAGCAATAATAAAGTAGTTTAGTACAACCGTATAAACACAATTAATTTTAAGCCCAAAATTTCAAATTCCAACAGAACCAAAAAACAATTCAGTACTCAGAGAGCTATAAAAATTTTAAAATTATGATATTTGTTGTTGCAGAATGTCGTATTTTTAAATAAAGTGCTTTTCACCTGTTGCGTCAACTGCCAAACACAGTCAATAAATTGCAGGAAAACTGGAGATCTTTCAGCATCAGAATGTTTTTCTTCGCCGTGGCCAATTCTCTGAAAAATGATCACTCAAAACGTTCAATAGAATAACCGTTTAACCGAAATGTGTTAATGGAGAAATTGGCTGTCATTAAAAAACTACTTACTGAACAATAACATAGTTTCATAAAATTAGCAAATGTTTCATCGTTTTTAAACTGTGATTAAGGAGCTCTCCCTATTATTTTACAACCAAAGATACGTGCCGACTACTGACGGTTTATTCAGGAGTCAGGACGAAACAAAGACCAGGGTATTTTTACAAGGGGGGGAGGAATGGACCTTGCCTCCCTCCCCGAAAATGCGTCCCCCCCCCCGAAATTGCCCCTTCCCGAGATTTTTGCTTCCCAACCCTCAGATATTTGCTAACAATAGCAAAATTTTCAAAAATTGACTCCGGCTTCGGCGGCTAAAATAGCTCACTTAAACTATCTTTGCCTCAAAAGAAAATGCGTACTTGCATTTTTATTGGAAATTTTAGCTTGAATAAAAAGGTGCTAAGTAACATGAGCTTGCTGTAACTTTTGCAATATGCATCTGATCTACGTAGATTCTTTTGCAAAAAAATTCTATAGGCTTTCTCATGCTGGTAGACATCGTAACTCAAATTTGGCAAAAATGATACTTAGCACCCTTTGCATCTGGGCCGACCATATGCTAAATCAGGAGGCACAACAGTAAAATACACAAATATAAACAAAAACAGTCAAAAAGTGCTAAGCAATAACTGAACAAAACACACATAATTACTGAATTCCCTACGTACGTACGTACATGCGCAAATTTGTGTCCAAAACTAATCCACTCTTTTTCGACGAGAACTTCGAAGCCCTGAATGGTTCGATAATAGCCGTCCATCATAATCATTGAGAGGGATGTTATCTAGAAGTACAAAAAAATTCAGCATAAGAATAGGGTTGGCTCAGCGGTGGGTTTAGGTGAAACTATACATCAAGAAGTCGAAGTCTAACGTTTTCAATGTGCTGATAACCCCACACAAAGTATTCATACGTAACTGCTACAGTAATTACGTAGAAGTCATGGAAGCCGCAACGACAGTCAGTGTTGGGATTTGGAAGGCATAAGGGGTGTTTATCTTTGGACAGACAAAGCTTCTTTTAAAACCGATTTAGGAGCTGTCCCAGCCTAAGATGACTGGCTACATATAGATACTTCTTGGTGGCTACTCATTATATTCTAATGATAGGAGGGGGGATATTTTTCAAACATAGCTGCTCATATCAAGAGACGTGGTGAAAAGAACCAAACAGAGACCTGAGCATCAAATCGATGTGAATATCCAACCATCATAAAAAATCTGAAAAATAAAATTTTCACTCTCAAAAAGTTCGCTTGAAAAATTGTTGATCACCACAAACCTGAGCCGTTCTGTCCCAACCATCGCTGCAATGTACCAAAACTGAAGTCTTCTGAGTCTCTATACGCTCTACCACACGAACGGCACCATACAGGACTAGCTATAAATAATAAAAATTCATAAAAACAAATACAAAACTGTTACTAAATAAAGCATCAAAAACAGAACCTAAGTCAGACAAAGTTACGAATATAATTACATATTATATTGGACAAAATTAAAACATCTTTGATGCCAGCTACAAAATTCTCTTTCAAACTCTCTGCTACAAATACTGAAAAACAATTCTCTACACAGAGAGTAAATGCATATCAAGTGATGCTTATATCGTGTTCAGCTGATTTAGTTTCCAGGCAAACCATATCCAATTTAACTGCATACAGCTGAAGCCTTCTATACATAGAAACTGAGCGCTAAATCGATACTTTTCTGTCAGTTTATAATTATGGAAGGAAGCTACACCACTTTCCCCCTCACTTTTATGTGCTCCAGCCATCCAGTTTCACCCAAAGCTGTCAGCCAATTCTTTTCATCAATTCTGGGAAAGCAGATATCTCTCAGCTTACGTAGACTGAAACAGAGAAAATCTTCAAGTTAGAATTTCTCCGTTTTTTAAAAACTTAATCACAAACACCCAATTAGTTAAACAGTATTAAATCCAAACTTCAAACTCTGAAACAACCTCTTGTAAACAATGCAGATTTTCTGACCGCAATAATGTCGAGATAGCCTGCTCTCACTTCTCAGTCAAGAGCAAAAATAGCAAGGACATATACTTCTCTCTCAATACAATTTGCAGCGCTTAAAATCTCGTGCATTCGTTTCTAATCCAGCATATAGTTCGAATTGAATTGACTTCTTAAAATGCACACTTCAAAATATTTAAAGCCACTTACAATACATAGAGAACGTTTGCCTTTAAAAAGCCTCAAGTACTTTGTAATTCTGCAGGAGACAGGATATGTGCGTCAATAGATTTTAACTAGTTGTGCGTCAATAGATTTTAACTAGTTTTTTCAGCTAACACTATATAGCATATATATACCTTTCTCTCATAACATGTATATTCTGTATATCCAGAAATACCAGCTCAGCTGAGGGATAAGCCTCCTCTGATTCATAACCTCCGCCTTTTGCCTGCAAAAATAAACAGAATCACAAAATACACTCCACATATTCAAGTTTTCAAGCACTTACCTACTTCAACCAACACGGATTTATTCAGTCCAAAAAGCTACCAGAAAAACTAGCCTCTCAACATGTTTTTAAAACAATTTCAAGCCAAATCAAGCACTTAAACTATGAATATGTTCTCTGCTTAACAGTCATTTTAATTCCATAGGTACTATTCAAATTCATATTCCAAACTTGTCCTTACAAATTCATTCATCACAATTATGGCTGGAAGGGTTAAAACAGGCCAGACATAATAATTGCTCATGTGCGCCCGATTATAGCCGAATGTCTGCATTCAAGGAATTTATTTAAAACTATAGTGAATTGATAAGCAATAACAGTAATTTTTTATCAACCCATCAAATGATAAATGCTATTTCTGATGATCTTCCAAAATCACATATTCACCAGCTTAATCATCCGAATTAAGAATCAACCCCACCCAGTCTTTGTTTTGCCCTTTTTAGGAGTAAGAAACTGAATCCGATATTAAATACGGCAACAGACCGACAACTAACAGAAGTAATGTGGCTTCTACAAACTTGCACACTTTACCAAATCCTGGTTAAAATTTTGAGCTTCACTAAACTAATCTCATTATTTCTGATCCAAATCTGAACAGAATAATTCTATCAGAATCACAGTTGAAAATCTTTATCTTTAGTCCATTCATCTGCTATAAAACGTATTACGTATATGCTTGTATCATTTTCTTTAATAACTAATAAGGCATATATATAATAAGGTAATTAATTTCATATATCTTTGTAATCAAGTTATTTACCATTTTCATTTTCGTAAATTTACTCTGCACGTCAACACTACCTGCGTAAAGACATTAATTTGACACTAGCTTCTAGCAATATGCTGAGAAGCAATTGACAACCGTTACAGTTCACATAATATATGAGGGGGGGGTCGAAAAATCCTAATGACTTTTATATATTGTTTTTCCACTTCCATTTCTAGTAAGCTCTAACATTTTTCAAATCACTTCAGACAAGAGAAGCACCGAGCGCACCACTATCGGGTCCTGGAATTGAAGATTTGGACGGAACCAAAAAATTTTAAGAAATCTAAAAATTCATTTTAAGCTAAATTTTTCGTGCTGTATATATAGAGGCCTAACTCCGGTGGTCAGGCCTCGGCCCCGACCCTGAGCGGGACTTGCAATCTTTTACACTTTTTGACCAAACTTTTAGAATATTCAAAGTCAAAATAAGAATTTTGGAAAATTTTCAATTTGGGCACCCGATTTTCAGGCCCCGACCCCGGCAACGGTAGTGGTGGAACCGGTGCATCTCTACTCGTTATATTGTTGTTGTTCCTGTTCTAATCAGTGGGAAAACTAAGAAAAAGGTTTTATATAGAGATGCACCGGGGCCGGGGCCGGGGCCTGGAAATTGGGGGTATAAATTGAAAATTTTCAAAACTTTTCATGAAAATTCAAATTTCGCAATAATTTCTACTATACTAATGTTTCTAACGTTGTTTTCATTCAAATAGGTGGGAAAACAAACGATTTATAACACTTTTTAACTTTCGAAATTTCAAAATTTTGCTCAAAAAATGTCAAAAATAACAAAATTTTGTTAATATTCGGCACCGGTCGGGACCGGGGCCTGACTACCGGAGCCGGGGCCGGGGCTGGGGCCAGGCCCCGGTGCATCCCTAGTTTTATACTAACAATTTTACGGATTTTTTACTTCCAAAATAACAAAATTCGAGGTAAACATTTATACACAATGCTTTACTAAACTTTGACCCAATCCAGGGACTGGGTCTGTAGGCCAGACCCAGTAAATCTCAACTTCAGACATATAAATTTTTAAAGGTCCGAGTTATATATATATAAAGCAATGAGCAATTATATAGCTAAAATACTCCTGAAAACTGCACCAAAACGCTGGGAAATTTCTGTGCTTAAATCATTCAGAAGTAATACAGTGAATAGAAAACACCATTACAGCTCAGGAAACTGTTGCACAAATTCAATGCAATGGAGGTTTACCTCTATGAGGAGCGTTATCATCGTGACCTTTTACACAGCAAAAAAGCAGTAAAATTAGAATCTAATAACAAGTACGTAACCAAAACATTACTCAACTCTCAATGAAATCAATAAACTAAAATAATAATATGGTGAAGTACATAACATAACAAACCGATATGTGGTTAGGTTACATCTTTAAACGCATTCTTAGCTTTGAGTAAGATCTGCAGAACAAGAGATGCAGAAATATTGCAAAATTTTTCTATTCCTCCAATTCCCATATTTTAACTTCCCATAGAGGAACAACAGTAACCGAATCTTTGCACTTAAAGTTGTATCTAAGAACTTAAAGTATTTAGGGTGTATCTAAGGTTGCAAAAGACGACTCTGAATTTCGGAAATCAGCGTTTTGCTTTCCATTTTTATTTATATATAGAATTTCTTCAGTTCTTTTCAATTCTCTCTCACAAAGCCTGGTCTGAAAAACCGCACAAAGACAGGTTTACTACTTCCGAGCAAACTCATTAAATCTATCGTTTTTTTCAAACAGCCCTAAAATTCATTCGTGCAATCTTTCATTCATTCATTTCATACACTCAATCCAGTTTCCACTAGCACAGGTCTAGATCGCTCCAATTTGCGTAACCTCATTTTATGTAATGCCAAAACGGATGATTTATCAGTTACTACATAGCTTACACTGCTAATAACACAAACGTCGGCCCTTTTTTTATTATTTGCATTCACAAGCAGTCGGGGGCGGACAAAAACAAGCCTTTCCGCATGACAGTATATATAGTCACACTTTTCTACAATGTCACACTGAAAATTTAGATCACAGTATAAAGGTCTACTATATATATGAGTTTTTTTAAACAATTTTTAAACATTGTTCTTCTTACTTCATATAGGTGTACAGTAAAAATGTCTCATGACTATCTTTCTACATATATTATATAAAACCGTTATAAATTAAAACCTTACGTACTTCAACCATACATATGTAAGCTTTAGTTCAACTTTCCTTGATACGTACTATACACACGGTTGGGGTCTTTCCCAGAATACCCCCAACCCTAAAATCCTTAAAACATGACCAAATGAGCTAAAATTCAGTTTAGGTATGTTTTCGACCACGCTGAGTTCAAATATCGCAGTTTTTCGATTTGGCGAAATTTTATTTTTTCGATTCGCAAGGGAGACTAATGGGAACCGAAAATTTTCTGTCTTCAATTTTAATGAAAAGCTGCATACAGGGGTTCTCTGGGGCGCTGGGCACGAATCTGAAATCAGTTTTTCGATTCAGCTTTCCGTTAGTCTGGGCTTATTCTATGGATTTTTTCTTGGGGGGGGGGGGCTCTAGGGGGGGGGGGCCCTCGGGGGGCGAGTTATTTTGGGGGGGGCGAAAATTTTTCAAAATTTTTCTAAAAACATGCTAAAAATCGCACTATTTTTATAGCGATCGCCAAAAATAAGCGAATTTAGTGCTTAAATAGGCAAAAATCGACTAAAAATCTCCGGCGAAGCCGGAAAATTTTTGAAAATTTGGCCTTCTGAGCGATTTTTTCAGGGCAAAAGTTGGTACCAAAAGGGCGGAAAGCTTCTTCTTCTTCGTCTTCGGCAATCGATCCATTGATCATACATCCGGGCATCATAGATGTCCGGTTTGTCGTAGGAACTCCACAGTCTCCGTTTCTCTCCCTAATACTCTTGACAAAGTATGAGGGGAGACTCCAAAAATTCTTCTTCGTTCAGCATCCCATGCTGGGCATGACAGGAACAAGTGGTGCACCGTTTCAGGTTCCATCCCGCAATTTGGGCATAAAGCTGATGGCACCTTACCGATCCGATAGAGATATTCTGCCAGAACCGGTGAGTGACGCGTCCGAATTTGTGACAGGACGACCTCTTCCCTTCGAGTAAAGTCCCTTCTAGCCGTTAACTGTCGAGGTTTCCCTTCAGTGACATCATAGTAGAAGTCTCTTTTCCTGCTACCGTGCCAGGATTCCATTATCTTCCGTCGTATTGCTTTCTTCTCCGTGCCATAATCCACTGGCAGGCCTGCTTGGCACGCGGAAAGCTGAATCGAAAAACTGAGTTCAGATTCGTGCTCAGCGCCCCAGAAAACGCCTATATGCATGAATTTTGGGGGTGGGGGTAATCTGGAAAAGACTCCACAGTTGGTATGTTTCAGTTACTACGATTCGTCTTTTTTGTCAACACTATCCAATTTATGAATCATCCTACTTGTACACAAGGCAGCACCCGGGGGGGGGGTTCAAGGGGTCTAGACCCCCCCTTTTGGGATGACAAAATGGAAAATTTTTTATATTTTTACGCCAAAAACTGCTATTTATAAAAAATTTTTGCGCCTTCGGCGCGAACATTTCCTTTTTGAAAGAAATAAACGTCCAATGTACTGTTTTTTTGGCAAAAATGCAAAAATTCTACAACTTCTGGGGAGCTCCGCCCCCCAGACCCCCCTTGCGTTTGACCTTGGACCCCCCCTTTTCAAAATCCTGGGAGTGGGCCTGCTTGTACAGTATTGCATATGGCTAAGGCTTCTGTAAAGTTTGCGCGGAGGAACTGACTTAATGACTCTTTCTACACTTGATCAATCCTGAAGTAGGACCCAACTAGGCAAGTTGAGTTGTTGAAGACTGTCTTCTTAATGACCTTTGCATTTCTCTCCCCATAAATTTTCTATCTCTAACATTAGGAGTTCATCAAATTAACAAGCCACGAAAAGGTATATATTATCTTCAACATTCGAATTGCTTAATTACATGAAACTATCACTTACTGAAGTTTCCTTCAATTCCAAGCTAGCTTCGAATTCTACTGAAACTACTTCTAACTGAAACTGTTAATTGCTTTTTCTTTTATCTACTCATTCCATTTAGGCAAACATGTACAACAAACATATCACGAGTTGACTAAAAGTAGATCCTTTTCCTTTTTCAATACAACAAACAATATCACGAGTTGTCTTGTCTAGTCTACAAGTTGACATTCCACTAAACACTTCATTAAAATTAGATAAAATTGTCAATCGAAAGAGGGACACTTAAATGTATAAAACTTATACAAATTATTTAAATCAATTGAAAACTAGTTACATCCACATTGCCGAAATTTTGCCCTGAATCTTTGAACTGTTCTTTGCGTACATAAATCCGTTTTTTACTGTACAAACAAACCTCCGCGCTCGAACAATGAAAGCGACATAATGCGGTTTTAGTACAGGTTTGCAAGTTCGCAGAACATGTTACAATATTTCTTGCATCACAACGCTGTGTGCACTTGCACTACATAACAGTTTACAGCACTATCTTGTTCAAACCGGCTCTTTACAACGCTTTCTAATTCTGGCTTATTTTACTTGGGGGGGCATGATCTCTCCCCCCGTAAGTTCCGGCCTCCACCCATAACCCAAAGAATTGTCAAATTCTTTTTTACCGTAAATTTTCAAAACTTTTAAACAAAATTTCGCTATATTAGCTTAAAAACACCAAAACTAGTAATTTTTTAGAGATTTTGGCAGTTTTTACACAAAAACGTACACATTTTAAAATATGCCCCCCCCCACTGACTGCTTGGTTTTTCATAGATGGCCGGAAGGCCGAGTGGTCTGGTATCTCGCTCTTGACGCTCTTATCGCGCTAACCTGACAGTCGGCCGTTCGAATCTCAGCTGCTACACAATTTTTTCAAGTTATACTGAACTGTAACTAAACTAAAACTAACCGGTAGGTCAGCAGCCGTGCACCTTTGTAAGCTACAGAGCTAAATGTTGACGCGTTGATGACGAACATAACTAAATTAATACTTTTCCCTATATTGTTCAGGTTTGTGCTTAAGTCAGTCTCACATATTGTCATTCTCTCGAGTTATTCATTCTCGAAATCTCTGCATTTAACGCGGCCGCGCGCTATGATGTAATAATGCCGACAATCCAATCAATTATTCACACACAATCACAAACTGGAACTTCAGTAAGACTACCCCGCCCTGGGTCATGTGTTCGCACGCGTTGCATAATTATGCAATTTTAGGCAATGTCTGTCCGCGCTGTATTAATTCATTGTCATTTTAGAGCTAGGACAAGGATTACTTCTAGCTTGATGTGACTGTAGTCGGTAGCTCAGTTGGCAGAGCGTCGGAGCATTATGATTAATCCGTAAATCGTGGGTTCGAATTTTTCGGGTCTCAGATGCTGAAATGACAACCTTCATTTTGTACATTATTACTGCAAACAGTTCCACTTCTCAATGAGAAAAACATATCCACTAGATACATAGCAATTCCAAACCTAAGTTTCCGCAAAAATTCCTAGTCACACATCCGAGAGTGCTATATAAATGCACATAGCAACGCTGATCATTTAACGGCATTTTGGCTTCAACTGTTCACCATTGGATTTATGTCATGTCCAATTCTATTCTTTACTTATTCTAGACTGAAAGCAGAAATCTGCCGCCTATTGTGTCAAAGCCCATAACGCTTGAATTGAAACTCTGCACTTATATACGTATATAGAATTTTGGTCGAATGGCCCTTCCATGAAATCCCTTCCAAGTTAAAACCATTATCTGTACATACGTCAAGTATTTTATCCTACGTACGTATATAATCCTGAAAAGCCTTAGCGAACAATAATGCAACGCCTATTACTCTACGCCGTTCTACTATGGCACTCAGTGCAAAGCTTTAACATCACCTTTCAGCCTCCTGAGCTTGAACAACTTTACACTGACACTAGTCAACTGGTTACGATAAACATAACTCTATCTGAGCAGGAGCTAAGCACAGTCCCGGGCCGCTCCATTCTCCTGCTCAGCTACTACAGTCCGGATGCCGGCTGGTCCAGAACACCCAATCAGAGCGCCGAAATCTACTTGGACGGCCAGACGGATTTCTATCAAACCACTTTTCTGGTCGAAGGACAGTTTGTTGGCAGATCACGAATTGAGATTCTGGCTAATCTCACCCAGCCAGACGCCAGTGATCAAAAGAATCGCTCCAGCTGGCAACAGTTGACCTATCAGGTTTCGGTCTGGCGCTCATCATCCAAATATGAGCCAATATTTACGGGTATTGTGGCCGTGGTGTCCATGATAACAACATTTATGATGGGAACGCAGGTGGAATTTGCGGTGATCAAAAAGGTCCTAAGGCGACCGATTGCTCCCCTGATCGGATTTGGATGTCAGTACATCCTGATGCCGCTGGTAAGACAAAGAGAAATAGAATTTTGATAAAATTATAAAATAAGATAGAAAATTGAAAAAGTGAATGAGGGTCGTTACCAGGACTGTTGGTCTAAAAATCCCTTTATACCTTTGGTGATGTAAGATTTCACCTAATTTCATTTATCTACCCAGTACCCTACTTCATTGATACACATTTTAAGGTCTTCAAATGAGACCGACATCTGTAAAAATAAGTCAACCATTACATAAGCGTGAGCGGTCTATCCCTCAAACCAGCTACCTGGCTATTTTTACTGGGGGCGGGAGATGGGCCCTTCCCCCCCCACTCGGTAACCTCCTCCACCATAAATTCCGACCTCCCCCCATAACCACACTTTAACAAGGGGGGGGGGGGTATGGGGGGACCCCTCAAAAATTGGAGTTTCGGTACAAGGGCTAGCAAAATCAGGGCCAGGGGACAAGGGACAGTGCCAGGAAAGGCAGGTCAAACTGAAAATTGATGGAATTTTTGGCCAAAAATAGCTAATTTTTTTAAATTATCGAAAACATTTCCAAAAAAATAGCTAGAAACTGCTTATTTTGCTCTACCATGGCTGTAAAATAGATAATTTACCGCTAAATTCGCTCAAAATTTGCAAAAATTGCACTATTTCTAGTGAATTTTCTGCTGGGACCCTCCTCCCAAATTTGAGATAAGGTACAAGGGCAGGTAAATTTTGGGATAAACCCGGTACAGGACCCCTCAGGAATGGCTGTCCTTGTTAATGTATGCCCATAACATAAAAAATTTCACCACTTTTATCCTAAATTTTCCGGATTCGCCGGAATTCTAACAAACGTTTTGCTATTTTAGCGTAAAAACACCTAAAATTAATCGTTTTTCACGATTTTTGGCAGTTTTTACACAAAAACGTAAAAATTCGCAAACTTTTTCAAAAATATGCCCCCCTCCATTTTTTGTGAGCCCTCCCATCAATGGGACGGGACAACTTTGAGCCCCCCCCCCCCCCAATAAATTTTGGCCTATAAATAAGCCGGGCTACTCAACTGAACTACTAGAATAATTCCAAGAGTCAGTTTGTTTACTAACATTTCCAGTTTCCCCTCCTCTAGTTAAGACTCCCAACCAACCACACAGTACCGTGTTCAGGCATAAAATAAACATTCAAGAACCAAATACAAATGTCAAATTTACTTTACATGTTTAATAAAAACTAAACTTTAACGTTTTAGATAGCCTATGGCTGGAGTCAAGTGCTTCTCACAGAATCCAGAGAAATTCAGCTGGGCTATTTTGCGGTTGGAACCTGTCCAGGTGGTAAACAGTCAAATCTTTGGTCCATCCTGCTGGATGCTAACCTAGATCTATCAGTTACCCTGACAGTAGTGTCAACATTAGCAGCAATAGGTACGTCCTAATTTCAATTTTCGAACCGAAATGACCGAACATCAGTCACCTATGAAGTAAAATAACATACGAGTGTATAAGAATCTGACACATTTTGAAACATTTCTGTGCCAATTTTATAGCTTATTGGTTAATATCATCTCCACCACCCTTATCCATAAAATATTTCGGACAGAATAGAATAGACAGAATAGCTATTTTTGTCTGTATTCCCCGCCGCCCTTCGATCCCGGAAAGTTATCCAGAAAGTCGAAGCAATTTTTATGGTGATTCATGTACACGTAACGTACGCTATACACACGTATGTACCTAACTGAAATGTACTCCCCCATCATATAAGTGGAACTGGTTAGATTTAACGCAATCATCTGCTAAAATGACGTTGAAAGGAGACATCGTACAAACTGTTGCCTGCACGAAACCTATACATACAATGTCTAGTGTACAAACTTTTCACTACAGGACACAACAGAAAAAATTTTATGGAACAACAAGAAAAGCAGTGTGGGTTGTCTCTTCAAAATGTTCAGAGAAACATGACCGAATAAATAATATCTAGTTATAATGCCCAAGAAAATCAGACTGTACATATACTGTGTATTTTCTAGCGAAGGGCACTGGATATTCGGATATCCGTTACCGTAAAATAGGCGGATATCCGGATATAAAAAATATATGTGGTATCCATCACTAACATTTTTAATCATTGATAGGAGTAGAGACTACCAAAACAGCCACACGTCCGCGGATCCCTGAGGGCGTGGATCACACATCAGAGGAGTTAGAAAAGGGAAAATAAAATACGTACTTAGCCACCCGCAACATGAAAGTCCGCGTTTTGATTTTCATTTTTCATTCATTTTTCTAAGTATATCACTTATTGTGCCTATTTTAGCTATGATGCCTCTATGGCTGCTGACCATGGGTGCCATGGTAATCAGTAAAGGCACGAGGATACACATCCCATTTGAGAATCTAATCTACAGTCTGGCAATGATAATCATACCCACCATTATCGGTATGGTGATCCGGGCCAAACGGCGGCCCTGGGCCGATCAGATCGGCAAATACATCAAAGCCATCACAGCCGTCTTTGTCCTGATCCTGATCATCTTCGGATCAATCATCAACTTCTACATCTACTACCTGTTCACCTGGCAACGTGTCCTGGCCGGCATGCTGCTGTCCTGGACCGGCTTTGCCCTCTCCTTTGCCGTGGCCTGGCTCCTACGCCAGTCAGCCCAGGACGTTCGGACCATTGCCATCGAAACGGGGATACAGAATGCCAGCATTGCCATTCTGATCATCAACGTTTCCCTGGCCCACCCAGACTCAGATCTGGTGGTGGTGATGCCCATCATCTGTATGATGTTCACCCCGTTGCCCCTCGTGATCGGACTGATCTATCTTCAGATTCGCAACTGTCGTCAGCGTCGCGCTCAGCTGCGGAAGACGCACGACATCGCGCCAGCAGTGCCCGGCGCTGGGGGAAAACAAGACGTCAAACTGAAACCGACTGACGTGGGATCGGGTGATGATCCTACTAAAAAGGTGGCGGAAAATGAAAAAGAAAAGCCGCCGGACACAGTAGAAATCTCCAAACCGATGACGGTAACCGGGGCTCATCCGAACAGCCTTCGAATAGATGTGGAAAATGGAACAGAAGTACACAAGAGGAACGTTCCCAGCTACGGAGGCTTGGATGAGACCGTACCACACAACACAAATCATACACCTTAGTTTATCCTACATTTCTAGTACAATGCATAAAACGAACGACGAATACTATAATTTTTAAATTTTGTGTCTTATTCACTGTATCACATTGTTATGCAATCAGTTTCTGTATGATGCACAAATAATACATCAGACAGTCATAAAACGAAAACGGGAAAAGTACACAGTAAACTTGGTAGTTTTATGTGTTAGACTAGCGTCCTTGGCATGTTTAGGTATGGCGATTGGGCCCTGAATTACGGATAAATTGGGAGGAGACCTAGTAAACATTGAAATCTCAAACGTTACAGGAAATTTTTAGTGAAAACGAAAAATTGTTCCATCCTATTTTCTGCCAATGGCCAATCAATTCAAATATGATAGAAAAAGATACAGCTCTGTGAAGATAATATCTAAGGGACTGTTCAATGAAGAGTAACATTACTTGGATTAGTCTTTTAAGTACACCGAAATCTACATTGCTTTAACAGACATTCAGCAAGTATAATCACCAGCCATAAACTAATTCAAAGGCCCAACAGTCGTGTTCAGGACAGTGTTGACGTATTTATACTCAACAGATAGACCGTCACAATGCACATTTCACTCACACCAAATTGAGTTCACTACTTCGAACTTGAAATTTTGTAGAAAAAATCTCAAGAAATCTCATTCCCCACTTTCAAAACTCAAAAGATGAAGGTTCAACCAAGAAACCACGCATTCACAACTTCAGTAATTCCACTAACTAACCGTACAGAAAAGAAAATAGCTCATAGTATGAGGGGCGCTCCGCGCAGCCTCATGATAATCCTAAGATGAAAATCATCAGGTATACGTATACTCGTCACACACCAGGGGCCTATATGTTAAAACGGCACCTAAACCAGGCTTAAATAAAAAAACTCGGGCTAGCGTTCCGCAAAAACACATCACATTATCTCATCTAAATACAACAGGACAACACTGCGTACATGAATACTGGATTACTGGATCTCACCACAACAAAGTCATAATGACACTTTATTATCTGAAAACTCCAAAATACTACCATTCGTCACTTCTCCATTCTCTCATGCGTCAAAATAATGAGTAAATAATTCCATCCTCAAATGAAATAGTATGCACACATGCACAAAACACCAACAATAATACATAAAGAAGTATACTAGCCCGCGTTTACCTCATTTTCTTTACCCAACATTACTAATACAGTTACAGCACAGTTCCACAAACAAACTATAGTAGAGATGGTACCTGCTATTTACCTTATTGACTTTGGCATTAACCTCCGGCCGGGCGTCCATAATGAACAGTTTGGGCGACTGGGCATTGGCCTCCACAATCATGGAAAGGTATCGCTCGTCTTCCGGCGACCGACGGGCCGTCATGCCAACCAGCGGCTGAGAGGACCGCGTCATGGAGGCCTGGCTCTCCGGATGAATCCAGGATAGGACCTAAAATCAGTAGGAAAAAACTGGGAAAGTAGGAACCACCGAAAATGAAATGGAAAGACTGACTACTCAATAAATAATTGATTTTCTCAATAATCTTCTAAAGAATTTGAATGAAGAAGAAGAAGAAGAAAGAAGAATGGTGAAACAACAGATATAAACCCAAACACTAACCTAGCCGACACTGTAGAGTGTACAATACATTCTAAACTTTTCAAGCTTTAGGCTAGTTTTAAGGCTCCTGTTGCCCCAACGAAAATTCTGTAGATTCTGAGTAAAATTTAGCATCTTTTTAGATTTCAAAAATTACAAAATATCGTCTTGTAGAGATTTTATGCTAAAACATGGAAGAAAATACAAATGTTTGCGTTTGTGATTTCGCAATAGATCGCTTTAGAATTTTACCGTTTTCTTGGTAGGATAAACCGAGATCCGGTCAACGGCACTCAACGAGAAAACAATCGAACCCCGCAATAAATTGTGCACAATAATAATCTGTGACAGCATGGAGAAAAAGACTATGATTTGAGCATAGGACTAGCAAACCAAATGAATCTAGCAGCCTAGTAAATATTGTTTCAAAGTCTTAAAATTAATTCATTTACATACTGTAATGTAGTGGGTATTATTGCATTCCGAAGACATGACATCGAAACTTACCGGAATACGAGCCCTGCTTCGAAAATTGCCGACCTGTCTGAGAAAGTCTTCACTTTTAGGATCAGCAGCTTCCTTTGGAACACACAGCTGAAAAACGGGTACAAAAAATGAGACAAAATACAAGGCAAAACACGTGAAATCAATTATACAGGAAAACTGGGAGCTGAAGACTATAGTATAATATATTTCTATTTGAGCAAAAGCTCTGAGCAAACTTTACCTATTCACTCAATGCTGAAAAATCAAAACTACATCAGCCTCCTCAACCAAATTTATTCTACCTTTCTATGGTAGTGATTGTAGTTGCAGACATTAACTCAGAACAACTATTACATATTCTTTACTTGACGTTATGAGGCCATTTATATGTAAAACGGAACCCTGCAAGTTGTGTGAAAATTACACTTACATAATAACAACCGCAACAATTAAGACGCTAAATAGTCTACAAACTTACCACCGTCGGATACGTATCAGCAAACTGGTAGTCAGAGTTAATTTTGGTCAATTTCCAAGTCTCGTTTGGAATGCCCTAAAACACATTATAATGCTGACTACTGATTACCACTGAAAATCGTAGCTCTAATACGCACACAAAAGTAGCCAAAAACGAATACTACTGCCTCCTAGAAGCAGTTTTTGTTCCAAAATGTGTTCTTTAAAACAGCTTTTTTGTCACAAATAAAAAATTTAAAAAACAATAAAAGAACACAGCAAAAGGCAAGATTAGAGGTTAAAAAGAACAGAAAATTAAGCTTTCCTAAAAAGTAAAATTCTGAAAGTTTCTTCAACTTCTGGGAAACTCTGCACCCTGTTTCTTTCGAATTTTGGATACGCTAACGCTGATGAGCCTAGTTTGACATTATGGGCATAGCAGATTCTCCTGCATGTCCGGACTGTGGGGCGGGAGAAGAAGATCTTGCCCACCTGCTCCTCCACTGTCCCCGGCATCGCTCAGCTCGCAGGCGGAACCTGGGAACCAGGCCGAGGTTGGATATTTTGTCTCAGGGACCCCCCCCCCCAGGGTGCTTGCCTTCCTGAGGGATGTGGGGCGGATCTGACGGATCTGGTCTGTCCTAACCACATTGAATTCATTCACGATGGTCCAGGAACACGAAGAAGAAGAAGAAGAAGTCTCGTTTGAACTTGAATTAGCTGTAAATTTCATTAAATTCTTCAAATCTTAGTTAAACATTAAGAATAGCAAATTCTTTCTATTCTAGGAGTATGAACGCTTTCTATACGTTTACTTATAAGTTATTGCTATTGTGTACAGTAAAAAATTTATATTTCTAATTTTTCATTAAATTTCTCATTTTTAAAATTTTAAAAAAGAAGTTTTGAACAGGACCTATTTTCAAAACACCCTGCCTAGAATTAAAAATTTTTAAAAATGCATCAACATTTTGGAAGGAACAAATATAAATCATCAGAACCAAACTTGTGTTTGCACAGATATATAAAAGAAAACATTCGGACTCTCGTCTCCCATGCCGAACCACTCTGCATGTCCGTACTGCCCTTATTGAGAAGCAAAGCTTAAGTTTCTAGCTTTCTTCAATATTTGAACAAATCCACAATATGCGCCACAATCGGAAAAATAGGATACACCCAAGGGTATTTTTACCGGGTAGGAGCGAATTAGACCTTCCCCCCCCCCGAAAATGCCTCTGCCTCCAGGGATTTTTGCTTCACCTCCCCCTGGATTTTTTGGGGGCCCAAATTTTTGCCAAAAAGGCAAAAATTTTCAAAAATTTTTCAGAGATTTTTTCGTAAGAATGGATATATTTAGCTTAAATCCTGGCATTTTTGAGAACTTTTTGCGTTTCTACGTGCAAAATACGCCAAAAATACCAATTTTCAGCTCATCTTTGCAAAAAACTCCCCCTTTCCGGGCAAGGGTGGAGAGGACCTGGGATGCCCCCCCAAAAACCCCAAAAAATACCCTGGATACTGGCTAATTTTTTATGGGGGGGGCTTCATGGGGGGCCCCCCCATCGATGGGGGGGGTCACCCAAAATGGGGGGGGGGCATATTTTTAGAAAATTTTTTCGAATTTTTGTGGGTTTTTTGTGTACAAACTGCTAAAAATCGCTAAAAATGACTAATTCTAGGTGTTTTTTACGCTAAAATAGCGAAAATTTAGTCAAAAATCCGGCGAAGCCGGAAAATTTTTTGAAAATTTTGGGTAAAAATGGTAAAATTTGGGAATTTTTGGGGTTATGGGGGGAAGGTCGGGATTTATGGGGGGGGGGGCTTTTCATGGGGGGGCTCCTCGAATGGGGGGGGGGGAGGTCGCCGAATGGGGGGCGGGCCCCCACCCCCCCCTACTAGGGATAAGCCAGTGGATACATCAACTAAAAATACATTCATACCATTCTTGCATACTCTCTAACAGGATCATATACAGACCAGCCGTCAAAGGAAAACTGTTCTTTGTAGCAAAATGCAAACAGTTGCTGCAATAGTAAAAAATTAATGAGATTTCCAGCAGACACACAAATTTAACAGACACAGAAGCTTCATAACTATGGCAAGTACAAAAGACAGAACAGAATAATAACAAAACCAGGGGAGCATTTCCGTTAGAATAAGTAATGAAAATGCTCCTCCGGAGCAAGAAAAAGTAATATGGGGGCTAGGTTCAAAAAAAGAAGAGGACTAGGTTGTGGGCGAATTAATATGGGCACAGCTTCGCCGAGCAACCCATATTCGCGGACTGAAAAAGTTATACACATATTGCATACGTTAAAAACCAACTCTACTAACTGTAATCCACTCTAAATCACTTTGGTAACTTTAACGAATGACCAATCTAATCGTCTCAAACAGCAACCATTTACCAATAGTCATTAGCTTGTATGCATATTTGATCAGTATTAGTATATTTTCTGTACGAGTCGGCCGGGCCGATTGGCCATCTATTGTATTGCCATTCCATGCCCTTATTATTCTGCCAGTAAATCACCTGTAAGTTCCTTTATTAAGTAATGCTGATTACTTCTTTTCATTAGGCAAGGTATAGTTAGGGTTTCTCTTTCTTTCTTGCCAGTTGCACCCTAGGTTACGCTAGAGTAGAAACTGCATCATTTCGCCATCTAAGAACCGATTTGGTACAGGACAATAAACCGGTAGTTAACATTTGGCGACCGTGACAGGACCACTGTCCGGTTTGCTAAATTCAAAAATGTAAATTTTGCGATTTTTCAAAAACAATTTTTGAACTTAATTTTGCGATTTATTGAAAAAGGTTTGCATTTTTAGAATCGCAAAAATTAGGAGAATCTTTTAAAACGCTTTTTGTTTAAGTTTGATGAAAATTTTTAAAATTTTTGCAGTTAGAAAAATTTTTGTGGGTTTTTTCCACAACCTTTTGTGCCGAATTTTCTCCATACTGAGAAACCTTGACACAGAGGAAAGCAACAGAAGCTGAACTTGGAGCATATATAATTTGCAAATTTTAGCAAAAAATTGTCAAATTTAGATAATTTTTGTACCCTCCCAAAAACAAATTTTATCAAATTTTTGCAATTTCTTGCCTAAATAAAATCTGTGGGTATTCCCCAAGCGTTGTATAATTTTTGGGGACCAGTAATTACCAAAATTTTGGAATTTCAGGCACTGTTTATGCAAAAATTAAGCATATTAAGCATTTTTAAGACTAGTCCTCTCTTGATTTTAGAACCTCACCACCCCACATATTACTTTTTCATGCTCCGGAGGAGCATTTTCCTTACTTGTCTTTCTGTCGTTTTAAAGGTTCCCTTTCCAGCAGTGTGCTTACTGATATAAGAAGCTTGAACCAGTAACTGGTTCAACTTTGAACCAGTCGAACTAAGTTGAACCAGTCGAACTAGATCTGGCCAGCCATGGTTCGCCTCAAAAGTTGATCGCCTCGCCAAGGGCTTTGATACCAAACTTGACCATTTTGAAGACTTTCATTTTTGACCCACCCACACCGGACCCGCTGTGGACGGGGCACCCACCCACAGGTCGGTGGCAGGCGCGTAGCCAGGGGGGGGCAAGGGGGGCATGCCCCCCCCGAAATCGGGTTGCCCCCCGGGAGATATCTACCATCAAGCAATATTTAGGACGCAGACAGCAGCTGTAGACTGCGTTGAGCCTGGAAATTGATGAAAATTAAAACAATTAAGAACTAAATCCAAAAATTTTTCGCGCCGTCGGCGCGAATTATATTTCTTCGTAGCCAATTCTAAAATGTCATTTCAATTTACATAATCGCAAATGTAATATACCTGATCTTAGTTAGTATAATGTAGTAGTAGTAGTAAAGTATGGTACTTACTTACTGTGTTTTGCTCAAAAATGCGTACGTATCTAAGTACACACTTTTTCTGGAAAATAGCAAAAACTTTTTGGCTACCGTATAACGTTATAGAAGTTAGCATTTGCCAATCATTCACTTCCCTTGAGATAAATTTCCAAATAGGCTTTCTGTTATTTAAATTAAAATATATATTTACTTTTGACTATGCTACATTACTTTTATATGTATATATACCTTACCTTACCTTACAGGAGGAAAATTGTGCTCAGAAAAATTCATTTCAGGCAGCAAAATTAAAAAATTCTTCAACTTCTGGGGGGCTCCGCCCCCCAGCCCCCCCAACTGGTGTCAGTTGCGCAAACCATGCAACGGCGGCATTTTGAATTTTCTACATCTCAAAAATTGCTAATTTAAGGCCCGAAAAATAAGTTAACGTAATAAAATGCTTGCGGTTCACTTTTTAACTGCCACAGTTAAGTTTGAAAAATTTTGGCTTGCCCCCCCCCGAAATTTTTTTCTGGCTACGCTAGTGGTCGGTGGGGCCACTTTTTATGGGTGGCATAATGACAAAAGTTGATCGCATCGGCAAGGGCTTTCATTTGATACCAAACATGACCATTTTTGAAGACTTTCATTTTTGACCCACACCGGACCCACTGTGGGTGGGGCACCCAGTGGTTTTTTGCTCAAAAAAGTGCGCAATGACACACTTTTTTCTGAAATGAGCAAAAAATTTTGGGCTTGTGCGCACGTGTGCGCACTTTTCTAGCGACACGGAGAGAAAAATTACGGAAAATTAGTTGCCCAAAGTGCTAAAAAAATTCCTCCTGTCTCTCAATTTCACAAAACATCTCCATTTTTTGCTGGGGGCTCCGCTCCCAAACCCCCATTCTTACTTGCCTACTACTGGTTTATCGCTACGTTGCGACCTGACTTTCAGTAAGCAATCTAGAATTAATATACAAGCACCCATGGCCTAACGTACATATTATGATTTAATCTAGCTTGAACGTATATGCAACTCGCATAGCATATTCAAGTTATGAAATATATATAGAAGCTGGCATTTTTTAGTGGGGGGGGGGTGGAGCCCCCCCCCCACTTTTCGGTTCCCCCTCCACTTTTCGGAGCCCCCCCCACTTTCACCCCCCCCCACTTTTCGGCAAGCCCCCACCCACTTTTTTGGGGGTCGCCCAAAAGTGTCAAAAAATTAGGTTTTTGAGGTCAAATTTTCAAAAATTTTCTCAATTGTTAGCTAATTTATGGACTTATAAGCTCATTTTAAGCTTAAAAACAGCGATTTTTTGCGTTTTTACCTTAAAAATGCTAATTTTTCGCTAAAAATTTCGGTATATTTTACTTTTGGCTCGCCCCCTCCCACTTTTCGGAAGCCCCCCCCCACTTCCCCCCCCACTTTCAAAACCCTAAAAAAATGCCAGTAGAAGTGATGGCCAAATTTTAATTTTAGTTTGGAAGTTTGGAGAAGTTTACAAAACTTTAACAGGAGGTTTCGTGACAGCTAGGTTTGTTATTATCCGTGTTTTGTCTACCCGCCGACAGTTCAAAAAGCATTTAAAAGTAGAGAATGCTCTGGGCTGAGCTCTGAAAAATGAGTCTGATGTAGGAACCTTGAATCATTTTCTGAAAACTGCGTAATTTTCGATGAAATTTCAAGCTAGCGAGTATATATTTGTTTTTATAAGAGCAGTGAGGAATCTTAGCTTGCAAACAAGCTTGCAAACAACTTTAAAATTGCCAGTAGTTTTCATCATTTCGCTAAATTTATAGCATAAAAATTTACTTTAATATCAATGAAACTTGAAGATTATATTATATTATAAGTAGTCAAATGGTTGGTTGCTATTTTTTAAAGTCTTATGCTTCTGCGCCCCAGACCCGTCGTTGAAAAGTTACATACCTAGGTGAGTTTGCAAATTCATTGCGCCATTAAGTTCTGGCTCTGGCATCTTATTATCAACAGCTCTGAACATTGTAGAAAGGTCATGCAATTACTAATACATGCAAAACAGGAACTTTATGCTAAATTTTAGCATTTTTCCTGCTATGCACACTTTTTAGCAAATCCTGCCTACCAACATATATATAATAGTAGTATTGGGCCAAAATGCCCATATCGTTCCAACACTGCGGTGACATATGCACTTCCGAAAAGCGTTATTAACCGAGAAAAAAACAAACGCGCGGTACCTCCCGCCTAGTGCAAAATTTCGAAGATAGGAATTTTAACCAAAAGTATGTGATACTTGCTGTACAGTTTGAGTACTTTACGATGGTAACCTTTTTACTCCTCGCGGACCTCTATTTAATAGCTGGCACCAGGCCAACAGAGGACTCCAGAGGACCGCGCAGACGCTTTTATACCCATATTGTGTAGGGGTGCTATCGCGCCCCTACATAATAAATTGTTTTTATGAAGATTGAATGTAATTAATAGCTAATAGCCGAAGCTGTTGTGGCAGTTGATTTTGAACCGAAGAAATTCCGTGGTGCTGCCTACCGCCATTTATTATCATCGAATCTCGATGTCTAATCCAAGAAGGTATCCAAGAAGGTAAGGTAAACAATGTCGTCGTAGGAAATACAAGGTGTTGTAGTAGGAACTACATCAATTTAAATACAAGTCGTCTCACATGCATTAAACAAAGTACAACTGCATTCCACAAACTCAACAACACCAAATTTAGCCACGGGCGTAACAGGTGGGCCACAAAAATCTAGGAGATGGTCGGATGGAAAACTACATAAAAATTATTATCGTCAAATTTCCAGCAGACTGCTCTACTCCTGCTGGAAAAGTCGCTAAACACAAACACAGTTTATGACACAAAATCCTATACGACCGCGAGTATATACCTGCCCATGAGATAATGGGAAAGCGTAGGTCTGAAGCTTTTCAAATAAAGGTCTTCGTGAGTGATTCTCCTGACGACTGGAAAAACGTAGCGTTCTCATATCCTAAAACAGTGCCTAAACGTATGCAATCTCATTTACGTTTATTCTAAGTAATTTATTTTAATAAACGTACAACTGAATAATTTAAAATCGTTTGATCATTGTTTTAAAAATGGCTAAAATCAGGCTATATATTAATCCAAACATTTCAGCCTTCAATAGAAAACGTTGTATGCCAGAAAGACTCTGACTCTAACTCTTTCGCGCTAACCTAATATACAGCTTAACAAACAAGCTGTACAATTGTTAGCTGGATATATTCCATAACAGTTACCGGCCTCATTCTACCCAAAATCGGAAAAATAGAAAAAATGTAGGAATGTTTTGCAAAAAAGAAGGAAAAAATGGAAATAAAAGTAGGAATTTTCCAAAAGTAGCGAAATTTTTGCAGACAAGTCTTGCGAGGTATGCACTCCGAATAAACGAATAAAGGTAAAAGTGTGAAAACTAATGTTTGTTTTGCACTATCGAAATAAATTGTAAAGACTGCCATAGATAAATGTAAAAATCGGACTTCATTTGCGAAATGCTATCAAAATCCGGATTTTTGAGAACAGTTGTTAAAAAGGTCAGCGCCAAACTCGCAGGTTGTAATGTCGAGATGTGTGGCAACGCCATCCAGTAAATTGAGTCTCTGCGACTCTTCAGTGAGTCTGAGCGGAGTGACATTTTCTGTTAAAATTTCAGATGATTTTTGTTAGGGGGAATTGCTATTCCAACTGGATGGAAAAGTTTCATTCCAGTGGGTCCCTGGCAGTGAACGCACCCAGAGTTTTCTGACAGGGGGGGCGGCACCAAAGTTGAAATTTTCTTTTCAAACTTATTTCTACCACGTTTTAAATACAAGTTTCACTTTGAGAACGAACATGTGTAGTAGGTGGTTTTATTGATTGGGGTAGTTAAACAAGTAACAAAAATGCTCCGCACAAGGGGGATAATATGTGTGTTGGGCCTATGTCTGTCGTTTAATCCGGTTGAAAAAGAAAGTATATAAATCCGACACAGCAAGTTTGGGTGGGTGGTTCTATGGCGAGAGTTGTTCAGTTCGATGCGGACCTTCATTTGACTCGAAATTTGACCAATTTTGAAAATTTTAATTTTTGACCCAAAATCGCCTAAGTCCCCACCCCACCCCACCACAGGCCTCTACAGCCACGTTAGGTACGCACTTCTATGACAAAAGTTGCTCAGTTCGATGCGGGCTTTCATTTGGTACCAAATTTGACCACTTTTGAAAATTTTAATTTTTGACCCAAAATCGCCTAAGTCCCCACCCCACCCCACCACAGCCCTCTACAACCACTTTAGGTACGCACTTCTATGACAAAAGTTGCTCAGTTCGATGCGGGCTTTCATTTGGTACCAAATTTGACTACTTTTGAAAATTTTAATTTTTGACCCAAAATCGCCTAAGTCCCCACCCCACCCCCACCACAGCACTCTACAGCCACTTTGAGCATGCAATTCTATGACAAAAGTTGTTCAGCTCACTTAGCGCTTTCATTTGGTACCAAATTTGACCACTTCTGAAAAATCTTATTTTTGACCACTTGACCCCCTACCCGATTTACCCTTCAAACGGCAAAGTGGAGCCAGTCCAGCAAAATGGGTGGGTCGGACGGCAAAACGGACACCGGAAATGAGCTGGGCGCACCAGAAAACCCCTATGGACAAAGTTTTGAGAGGCTATGCACAGTCCTATATGGTGTTCTTGGAAGTCGGTACCGACTTGACCCTCCCGACAGCAAAGTGGAACCAGCCCAGCAAGATAGGTGGGTCCGACGGCAAAACTGCTTACGGGAATCGATTCTCCGTGCCAGAAAACCATTGTATGGAAGATTTGAGCTTTCTAAGTTGAATACACAGCGAAAAATTTCGATTTTTCATTTTTCGAATTTTCACCATTTTTGACCGGCCACTGTGGTCGCAAGGGAAGTGATAGAGAAACGAGACTTAGCTATTTAGTTAGTTCAATATATGTAGTTTCTGAATATAAAAAGAAATCGGCTCCAGCTCTTAACGTTCGAGCTGCGCAGCGACCACAAAACTGGTCACTTTTCGCTCTGAGCCGACTTTGCGGCGCCGCTGCGGCGCTGTGGCGCACCTGCGACGCAAAAAAGTAGCGATTCTTAAATGGCGCATGGGGTACTACCAGACCATATACCCCTTTAGGTCCGGCCTCCGCTGCAGATTACGTGAAAGAGGCGGAAAGTCAGGACAATACGACCATTAAATAGGAGAAACCGGAAAAAAAACATCGCCGCCATAACCGGTCCGGGGCGCAACTTTTAACGGAGGGGAAAGTGATACGGGGCTGAAACTTCGCTCACATTCTAATCTCGATGTGCTCTACAATTTGCGCATGAATTCTGCGCAGGATCTGCAGGATTTTTGCGCAGCCTCTGCGCAACTTATTTTACGGTGTCTCCGGGGACTTTTGACACATATTATGAGGTCGCTGCCGCGGCCTATGATATAATTAAACATTAATTTAAACACAAAAGCAGGGGGTGTGGGGGGCGCAGCCCCGAGATTGAGAATTTTTGCATTCTACACATGAAAGTAAT